>JAKUCM010000367.1:0-37250 GCA_023374145.1 Lepidium sativum | reverse complement strand
ATTAAGCCTTGTTTTAATCCCCTCAAATTTCTCATGATACTCAATGATGATCTCTATTTCACACAAATTCTTCAACTCAACTATAAGATCATCTACAATATCTTTAAACCTTTCCCTTAATAATATTCTATAAGCTTCCCAATTGCCGATGAACAACAACACCACCATACTACACCAAAGAAGATATAAAGTGGCTACAACCCCATCAAAGTAAATAAATGCTAAACATACATTCATATTTGCAAGTCAATATCAAAGAACTCCTCAACCTTGAAGATCCATTCTTTCATATCTATTCCATTAAATTATAGAAATTCGACTCTTCCCAACCGAGTAATACTCGCATACGGAGCCGCCAAATGAGCTAACGCCCACATCTCTTCCCATTTCAATTATCGTTGGATCACGAGGTCTTTGAGGAGACATGAGTGGTTCTATTCGCGCTATATTAAACGACAATGTTGGAGCTGCGAGCGATAATTGGAACGCCTCAAACATGTCAACCAATCTTTGATCAATTTTAGCTCGTAGCTCTCCAACCAAACCTTCCAATGCTTGAGTTCAGTTAAGGACTTGTTCAAGGCAAGAACCAATAACATCTTTTACTTCTTTTGCTACAGTATCCTTCAACAAGGTTTATGATCTTGATTTAGTCATCTTTCAGTCTCATAATCGTCTTTGCTCTGATACCTTTGATGTCAAAAAACACACTTGAAGATTTGAAAGAAAAAAATACTTTATTGATAACTAAAATCGATGTTCTCTAGACACATATATGGAAACTTGCTTCCTAATGTACAAGATAACAATGAATAACAATGTATAAATTGTTGGTTTTGGAAACCATAACCTAATAACTCATGGACTTGAAGATTAAAGAGAAGTAGAGTTGAGAGAATAATAAAGTAGAAAACTCCATAGCTTTTTCTTAATCTTTCTTTCTCTTACAAAAGTCTCATTTATATTGAAAATACACACAAGAAAGAAAAAGAGAAAAGGTGAGAGTGACCTAGGAGGAGAGGACCACAAAAGGTCATGTTGAGTATTGGGACCATATCTCTCCAACGGTCATAAGGGGAAGATGGGACCAACTTCATCATGGTCTCAAGGGTGAGAGCGCCCAGCGCCCAAGCGCCCAGAGCCCCAGCTTCCAGTGCCCCTGCGCTCATGCACCCCTGCGCCTTCGCGCTCCCGCTTCTCCGCTCTCGAACTCCATTCGGGAAAGATGACCCGAATGATGGGTAAATGTCACTAGAACTCTTGGATAGGGATAAATGTGGCCTACTGAGGATGCTTGACAAATACTCCCTCTGAAGATAAGCCGCAATGGAATGAAGGTTTAACTTGGAAAACCCAAAGCATACACCTCAGTAAAAATCTTCGTAAGGAAAAACCAGTGTGACAAAACCGTACCAAGGGAAAAAGAGCATGTACACTTTGAGTTTAGAGGGTCTGAGGTCAAGTGCGGTCAAGAGTCACATGACCAAGTTTACCATAAATATGATTGCAAACACTTGCGGCCTTGGTGAAGATATCCGCCAACTGATCTCCACTCGGTGTGTAACACGGAAGGGTTACTCCCTCAACAATACGCTCACGAACTTTATGGCAGTCCACCTCAATGCACTTAGTTCTCTCATGGAAGACCGAGTAATTGGCAATATGGATGGCTCATTGGTCTCGTAGCCTAGGTCTTTGAGAATATCATGAAGCCAAACCAACTCATCTGTAAGCTTCCTTAGAGCCCGATATTCATCCTCGTCAGTCGAACAAGCCACAACTTTCTGCTTCTTAGTCTTCCAAGTGACCAAATCCCCTCCAATGAATGTACAATATCCGGTGGTGGACTTCATATCGTTCTAATCTCCTGCCCAATCATCATCACAATATCTAGAAATCACAATGCTACCATTCTAACCCATCCCAATGCCTTGACCCAAACTACCTCAAATGTATCTAAGAATCCGCTCGAGCATAGACCAATAGTACTTGGTTGTAGCTTGCAAATGCTGACTGATCTGGTTAACTGCAAAATATAGATTAGACCGAGAAATTGTCAAGTAAATGAGTTTACTAACAAGCCTTGAATAAAGTTTCGGATCCTTAAACGGCTCAGCTGCTTTCTCCCTCTCTCGGCTGACCTTGTAATCATCCTCAAGTGGTTTCATTGCAGGTATACTATTCTCCATATATGTCTCACATAATAGATCAATGGTGTACTTTCTCTACGAGAGAAACAAGCCTTCGAAAGATCGACAAATTTAATCCTGAGAAAGTACGTCAACGCACCCAAGTCTTTAATATGAAAAACAGAATGGAGATAAGATTTAGTTGGAGAAATACCATCCTTATCATCACCTGAAATGATTAGATCGTCCACATAGATCAAGACAACCACGATTCCCTTTGGATTCGGAGTGTAAATAGAGTATGGTCCACCTCAGATTTATGGAACCCACGGTCACGAAGGGTGTGTAGCTAAAGAAAGCACTACTCTTGCCGTGTGAAGCTTGGCAACTGGAGTAAAGGTATCTGTGTAGTCTTCTCCATAAGTCTGGGTAAAGCCTCGAGCAGCGATTCTATGACCCCATTAGGCTTATACTTGATGGTGAAGATCCATTTGCATGAAACAACTCGCTTGCCTTTAGGTAATTCAGCCTCATCCCAAGTGTGATTCTTATCCATGACACTCACTTCATTGTCAATAACATCCATCCATTCTTTCCTTTGTCCCACCTTATCAAATGTCTTAGGTACCTGTTCCATCTCAATATTGCCAAGAAAAACATGAAATTTGGATGGTAAAAGGTCATACAAAAATACCGTTTGAGTTGGAAGATCGACGGTGTTGGCATGATAATAGTTCTCTATGTGCTTCCAAGTGGATTGCGTAATCATAAACTTCTTTGAAGTGGTTGAACTGGATTTGAATGTGGAATGTGTGCTCTCCCTATAGTAGCCGGTGTGGATGTCTCGGAGGACATGACTGGATTGGTGTTTGCGGTTGGACATATTTTCGTGGCCGGATTGACAATCTCAGTTGGTTCGGACATCCCTTGGTTCGTACTCGAATTAGATTTCGGAGCTATGTTTTGTGTGCTTGGAGGTGAGGAGACGTCTCCCTTGATCATATTAGGGCTGAGAGTATGAGGAGTGAGATGTTCCGAGGAATGACCCAAGCTTTCCCTATGATCGGTCGGCTCCTCTCCAATGCCCAAGTTCTTGAGTAAAAACCAAAGACTCGACGCTCTATCCATAGAGAGATCGGAGAGATCTTTCAGCTCCTCCCAATTTTTCTCACCGTACATACTTTGTTGTTCAAGAAACTTCACATCCCTTGGTATATGAATTCTTCTTTTCTCTGGATCATAACACTTGTAGCCCTTTTAAGTAGATGAATATCCTAGGAACATACACTTTTGCTCTTGGCTTCAAGTTTGTTCCTAAGTTCTTCGGACACTAAAATAAACCACACACAAACAAACACACCATTACTATTCTCCCGGTCAACGGGAAGATTTCATGTACCCGATTCCTCGGCCTGCGGTACATGAAATCATCGTCGGGTATTTCTGTCCAAGGATCATCGTACCATGGTACATCGAGTCTTGTACAACAGATCAAGAAGTTCTCGTACCGCATATCAAGAAACTCTCGTACCGCAGGTTGAGGAAATTTTGTACCGCTGGTCGAGGATTCACGTACTACAGGACGAGAACTCTCAGACTGACTGTCGAGATATTCGTGTATTGCGGGATGAAGAATACTCGTACGGCAGGACAAGAATCTCGTACTAGTGGTCGAAAAACTTTCGTACCGTAGGACGGAGAACTCACATACCCAAGTTCGAGGAGTCTTGTACCGCGGATAGCGAAATACTTGTCCGAAGGCCGAGAGTCTGAAAGTCAACGGTTGGCTTATGGGAACATGTTGAACTTGAAGCCGCACCTAATCAAGTCACAAGGGTTAATGGAAAACAAGTCGTGGTCTCCAGGAATAATTGCAAATGGTTTCAAGAAGACCAAGTTGTCATGGCGATTATCCAATGCTCACTAGATCCACCGATTCACGAGTCATACTTCTATTGTGAGACCGCTAAAGAACTTTGGGAAACCCTCAAGAAAGTTTTTTGAAATATCTCCAATTTCACAAGGTTATTTGAAGTCCAAAAAGCGATTAACTCTTTAACTCAAGATGATACCTCTCACTGTGGAAAATGGAGAGCTCTATGGGCTGAACTAGAAATGTTGAGACTCATGATTACGGAACCAGAAATCATCAACAAAAGGCGAGAAGAAGACCAGGTTTTTTGTCTTCTTCTAACATTGAATCCAAGGTACAACAGCCTCATAGTCCATATTCTTAGGGATGAAAAACTCCCGAACCTAGATGAGGTATGTGCCCGTATTCAAAAGGAAAAAGAGAAATGTTTTGAATTAATCTACTCGGATGTATGGACTTCACCATGTTTGTCTAGAGAAAATCAAAAATATTTTGTCACATTTTATTGATGAAAAATCAAAGTTTACATGGCTAACTCTTCTACCCTCTAATGACCGAGTATATGAGGCTTTTGTCAATTTTCACACCTATGTAACTAATCATTACCAAATTAATGTGAAAGGTGTACGATTGGAAAATGGAGGGGAATACACTAGTTAAAGGTTCAAACAATACTTAGCAAAGAATGGAATAGAGCACCAAACAAGATGTCCTTATACA
The DNA here is from genome assembly GCA_023374145.1 of Lepidium sativum. Lineage (NCBI taxonomy): Eukaryota > Viridiplantae > Streptophyta > Magnoliopsida > Brassicales > Brassicaceae > Lepidium > Lepidium sativum. Next base: position 32,528 of record JAKUCM010000367.1, on the reverse strand, counting down.
CCCCAACAAAATGGAGTGGCCTAAAGGAAAAATTGACATCTCATGGAAGTCAGTCGATCAATGATGTTCCATAGAAATGTCCCTAAACGCTTTTAAAGTAATACCATCATGACAGCGTGTTACCTCATCAATCGTACACCAACAAAAGTTCCCCGAGATAAATCTCCGTTTGAGGTTCTCAACAACTCAGTTCCATCATTTAATCACTGAAGAGTGTTTGAATGTGTTTGTTTTGTGCTTGTACAGGGAGAACTTAGGAACAAATTAGATGAGAAAAGCACAATATGTGTGTTCGTAGGCTACTCAACAACACAGAAAGGATACAAGGGTTACAATCCAACAACAAGGAAAATTCTAATGTCAAAAATGTTAAATTTCTTGAAGAAAAAAGCTTTCACAAAGTGGAAAATTGGAATGAGCTCAAAGACTTAGTTCACACACCATTAGATAGAGCCCAAGGTCTTAGAGATATATTAAAAGGTTTTGGGATAATGGGAAGATGGAAAAATAGCCAAATGAAAACTACACCAAAATGGACAATCCTCCAGATATATAATCCGGAGACTCGGATAAGCATCCAAACAAGCAACCCGATAACACAAATGCATCACCAACCGTATAATCCGAACAAAACGATGACAATCCAGAAAATTCATCCAAGCAACTTCTACTAGAATATCAAAGGAACAACGAAATCCTAGCTAGTCCACCACTAAGAAGAAGCTCAAGAGAAAATACAGCTAATAAGGAAGAGAACAATGAAATCCTAGCTCCTCCACCACTAATAAGAAGCTCAAGGCTAAGAAATATCCGCGTCTATTACAACACATTCCATAGCTCATCCAATCCGATCGGTATGTTCTCTTGACCTTTTGCAAATTGAACATCAATCATTCCATGAAAAAATTTAACTTAAACAGATTCCAACAAATTTTGATAAGGCTAAAAGCATAAAGTATGGAGATATGCTGTTGGAGATGAATGTGGAGCAATGGAATGTAACCATACGTGGGATGAAGCATAATTACCACCCAGAAAGAAAGTTGTCACTTCTCGATGGATATTCACCATTAAGTACCAGAGCAATGATGAGATTGAAAGACATAAAGTGCGATTGGTTGCACGAGGTTTCACTCAAACATACGGCCAAGACTACACCGACACTCTTGCACCCTTTTGCAAAACTTCATACGGTGTGAGCTGTGCTATCCTTGGCCACCAATTTAGAGTGGAATTTGTGGAAATGGATGTCAAAAATGCATTCTTACAAGGTGAACTTAAAGAAGAAGTCTACATGTATCCTGCTACTTGTCTTGAAAACACAATTCAACCGGGAATAGTATTACGGCTAAGGAAGGCTCTCTACGGACTCAAACAATTACCACGTGCTTGGTATCACAAACTAAGCTCCTCACTCAAGGATCGGGGATTCACCAAATCCGAAGCTGATCATACACTCTTCACATCTCATGGATCGAATGACATCATATTAGTACTCATCTATGTAGATGACTTGATCATCACGGGAGATGATAAGGATGGTATCTACTCTACTAAAACCTATCTTCATTCTTTTTTTGATATTAAATATCTTGGTGAACTAAAATATTTCCTAGGAAGTGAAGTGTGTCGTCCTTCGGACGGTGTCTTTCTTTCACAAATGAAACATACTCTTGATCTTTTGAGTGAAACAGGGAAATTAGGGTCCAACCCAGTCAAGACTCCTCTTGAAGATGGCGTCAATGTCAGTTGAAAGGGGGAGAAAGATGATATACCCTATGAAAATCTGGCACAATACCGACGCCTTGTGGGAAAACTTATCTACTTAACAATTACAAGACCAGACATTTGCTATGTCGTTAATCAAATAAGTTAACATATTCAAGAACCAAAAATGTATCATTGGAGCATGGTGGAACAAATACTAAGCTATCTAATAAGAAGCCCAGATCGTGGAATATGGATGAGTAAGAACAAAAACACCGAGATTTTGGGATATTGTGATGCAGATTGGGCCGGGGATAGGAATGATAGGAAGTCTACAACGGGCTATTGCACATTCATTGGAGGAAATTTGTTGACTAGGAAGACTAAGAAGCAAAAAGTAGTGTCTTGTTCAAGCGCCAAAGCCGAATATAGGGCAATGAGGAAGCTCACAAGTTAACTAACATGGCTGAAGGCTCTCCTCAAAGATCTTGGCATTGAATCAAGGAAACCAATCATCATGCATTGTGATAATCCACATAGCAACTAACTCGGTGTTCCATGGAAGAACCAAACACATCGAAATTGATTACCATAAGGTTCGAGAAAAGATTGAAGATGGAACTACACTTCCATGTTATACCAAGAGTGAAGATCAATAGGCAGGCATATTTACCAAATCTGCAAGTCTTAAAGTTTGTGATCATATCTACAACAAACTCGGACTTGTGGACCTTAAAAGACCTTGATTAAAGGTCCTCTTTCCCGGGGAAAGCACACTATTTTTTCCTTGGATGAGTTTTGTCCCATGAGGCTTTACTTCCAAGGTTTTTTAATGAGGTGCAATCCCCGAGTCTTCCAAGCTTAACCAACATGTCCATTATGGCTAAGCTTGAGGGGGGGGGGGGGGGGGGGGGGGGTACTGATCAAGAAGAATAAATAAAGTTGTATAAAAAGTCAACGGGAAGATTTCATGTACCGCATGCCGAGGAATCGGGTATCACAGTCCGATAATCATCATACCGCGGTACATCGAGTCACGTACCGCTGGTCGAGGGTTCACTTACGGTAGGACGAGAACTCTCGGACTGATGGTCGAGATATTCGCGTACCATAGGACAAAGAATACTCGTACCACAAGACGAGAATCTCATACTGCTGGTCTAGAAACTCTCCTACCTCGGGACGGAGAACTCACGTACCCAAGATCAAGGAGTCTTGTACCGTGAGTTGCAAAATACTCGTACCGAAGGCCGAGAGTCCGAAAGTAAACGATCAAACGAGAAAAGTCAAAATTTTGAGAAATCATATGTAGCCTTCGCACAACGGGAAAAAAGGCCTTGCTTGAGATAGTTAGGGTCTAATTAGGATCCAACTAGTCACAAGTTACCGTTGGAGCAAAAGGAAAACATGTGACCTTGTGTCTTTGGGCAAAGACCGAGATAAGGATGGGTCATTATCATCCTCGAGTCACTACCTCCCTCTGGCTCTGGACACCTCATGATCGCCATTTTCTCTTCTTTCTCCAACAGCTACAAACGACTGCTAGGGTTTTAGCCTTATCTTCCATATTGCCTCTTTATAAAAAGACTTGTAACACATCATTTAATAATTAATCTTTTTGCAATGAAAATCTATGTTACAAACAATTCTTAATTTCTTCTGTCAACGATTATACACTCTAAATTCTAATATTAGGGTCTTTGAACTTTGCTGGCTTGAGATGAGGATGGAGCAACCAACATTTATCCTTCAAGTGTCCCTTCTTTTTGCAATGCTCACAATAAAGCCTCTTCCGCTTCTCAACCTTCCCATAGGCTTTGTTGGCGGAGATGAGCTTCCCTTTGCTCTCAAACAGCTCGATTGTTCCTTGTTTCTTTTGAACTTGAGCATAAACTTCATCAAGGCTTGGAAGAGTATGAGTAGTAGCAGCCATTCTCAAGATATGTTTGACATCATTGTAGCAAGGATTAAAACTCATCATGAGACCAAAGACTTTATCTTCTTCATTCCTTTCCCTAGCCACTTTGGATTCACACTTATAGGTCTAAACATGTCAAGTTCAGCCCATAAAGATCTAAATTTTCCAAAATTCTTGGTGAATTCCATTTCTTCTTGGCACAAACCCATCAGAGACTTTTTGAGTTCAAAAACCCAACTCAAATTTGAAATTATTATCATACACCTTCTTCAAAGTATCCCACAATTCCTTAGCTGTTTCAAAATAGTAGTAAGCCTCAAGAATGGGAGTATCTAAGGAGCTTAAGATAATGGCTTTGACTGCTTGATCTATAAGAAACCATTCATCATCCTCTTAGGGCATCTTCATCTTCTTGGCTTGAATACCCTTCCTTTGGAGGCCTCTCCTTAACAATGTGACTCCAAAAGCCTTTCTTGATGCATATAGTGGTCTTAATATCTCTTGCACATAGTAAGTAATTAGGGCTTTTGAAAGGGATAGGAACGATTCGAGCTTTGGAAGAATTCATAGCTTATCGTGTTTCTTCTTACATGTGAAAAAGTTGAGGATTTTCTTACCAAAACAGAGAATGATTGAATCTTTCTTTGGGAGCTATGCAAACAAATAAAGTTGTATAAAAAGTCAACGGGAAGATTTCATGTACCGCATGCCGAGGAATCGGGTATCACAGTCCGATAATCATCATACCGCGGTACATCGAGTCACGTACCGCTGGTCGAGGGTTCACTTACGGTAGGACGAGAACTCTCGGACTGATGGTCGAGATATTCGCGTACCATAGGACAAAGAATACTCGTACCACAAGACGAGAATCTCATACTGCTGGTCTAGAAACTCTCCTACCTCGGGACGGAGAACTCACGTACCCAAGATCAAGGAGTCTTGTACCGTGAGTTGCAAAATACTCGTACCGAAGGCCGAGAGTCCGAAAGTAAACGATCAAACGAGAAAAGTCAAAATTTTGAGAAATCATATGTAGCCTTCGCACAACGGGAAAAAAGGCCTTGCTTGAGATAGTTAGGGTCTAATTAGGATCCAACTAGTCACAAGTTACCGTTGGAGCAAAAGGAAAACATGTGACCTTGTGTCTTTGGGCAAAGACCGAGATAAGGACGGGTCATTATCATCCTCGAGTCACTACCTCCCTCTGGCTCTGGACACCTCATGATCGCCATTTTCTCTTCTTTCTCCAACAGCTACAAACGACTGCTAGGGTTTTAGCCTTATCTTCCATATTGCCTCTTTATAAAAAGACTTGTAACACATCATTTAATAATTAATCTTTTTGCAATGAAAATCTATGTTACAAACAATTCTTAATTTCTTCTGTCAACGATTATACACTCTAAATTCTAATATTAGGGTCTTTGAACTTTGCTGGCTTGAGATGAGGATGGAGCAACCAACATTTATCCTTCAAGTGTCCCTTCTTTTTGCAATGCTCACAATAAAGCCTCTTCCGCTTCTCAACCTTCCCATAGGCTTTGTTGGCGGAAATGAGCTTCCCTTTGCTCTCAAACAGCTCGATTGTTCCTTGTTTCTTTTGAACTTGAGCATAAACTTCATCAAGGCTTGGAAGAGTATGAGTAGTAGCAGCCATTCTCAAGATATGTTTGACATCATTGTAGCAAGGATTAAAACTCATCATGAGACCAAAGACTTTATCTTCTTCATTCCTTTCCCTAGCCACTTTGGATTCACACTTATAGGTCTAAACATGTCAAGTTCAGCCCATAAAGATCTAAATTTTCCAAAATTCTTGGTGAATTCCATTTCTTCTTGGCACAAACCCATCAGAGACTTTTTGAGTTCAAAAACCCAACTCAAATTTGAAATTATTATCATACACCTTCTTCAAAGTATCCCACAATTCCTTAGCTGTTTCAAAATAGTAGTAAGCCTCAAGAATGGGAGTATCTAAGGAGCTTAAGATAATGGCTTTGACTGCTTGATCTATAAGAAACCATTCATCATCCTCTTAGGGCATCTTCATCTTCTTGGCTTGAATACCCTTCCTTTGGAGGCCTCTCCTTAACAATGTGACTCCAAAAGCCTTTCTTGATGCATATAGTGGTCTTAATATCTCTTGCACATAGTAAGTAATTAGGGCTTTTGAAAGGGATAGGAACGATTCGAGCTTTGGAAGAATTCATAGCTTATCGTGTTTCTTCTTACATGTGAAAAAGTTGAGGATTTTCTTACCAAAACAGAGAATGATTGAATCTTTCTTTGGGAGCTATGCAAACAAATAAAGTTGTATAAAAAGTCAACGGGAAGATTTCATGTACCGCATGCCGAGGAATCGGGTATCACAGTCCGATAATCATCATACCGCGGTACATCGAGTCACGTACCGCTGGTCGAGGGTTCACTTACGGTAGGACGAGAACTCTCGGACTGATGGTCGAGATATTCGCGTACCATAGGACAAAGAATACTCGTACCACAAGACGAGAATCTCATACTGCTGGTCTAGAAACTCTCCTACCTCGGGACGGAGAACTCACGTACCCAAGATCAAGGAGTCTTGTACCGTGAGTTGCAAAATACTCGTACCGAAGGCCGAGAGTCCGAAAGTAAACGATCAAACGAGAAAAGTCAAAATTTTGAGAAATCATATGTAGCCTTCGCACAACGGGAAAAAAGGCCTTGCTTGAGATAGTTAGGGTCTAATTAGGATCCAACTAGTCACAAGTTACCGTTGGAGCAAAAGGAAAACATGTGACCTTGTGTCTTTGGGCAAAGACCGAGATAAGGACGGGTCATTATCATCCTCGAGTCACTACCTCCCTCTGGCTCTGGACACCTCATGATCGCCATTTTCTCTTCTTTCTCCAACAGCTACAAACGACTGCTAGGGTTTTAGCCTTATCTTCCATATTGCCTCTTTATAAAAAGACTTGTAACACATCATTTAATAATTAATCTTTTTGCAATGAAAATCTATGTTACAAACAATTCTTAATTTCTTCTGTCAACGATTATACACTCTAAATTCTAATATTAGGGTCTTTGAACTTTGCTGGCTTGAGATGAGGATGGAGCAACCAACATTTATCCTTCAAGTGTCCCTTCTTTTTGCAATGCTCACAATAAAGCCTCTTCCGCTTCTCAACCTTCCCATAGGCTTTGTTGGCGGAGATGAGCTTCCCTTTGCTCTCAAACAGCTCGATTGTTCCTTGTTTCTTTTGAACTTGAGCATAAACTTCATCAAGGCTTGGAAGAGTATGAGTAGTAGCAGCCATTCTCAAGATATGTTTGACATCATTGTAGCAAGGATTAAAACTCATCATGAGACCAAAGACTTTATCTTCTTCATTCCTTTCCCTAGCCACTTTGGATTCACACTTATAGGTCTAAACATGTCAAGTTCAGCCCATAAAGATCTAAATTTTCCAAAATTCTTGGTGAATTCCATTTCTTCTTGGCACAAACCCATCAGAGACTTTTTGAGTTCAAAAACCCAACTCAAATTTGAAATTATTATCATACACCTTCTTCAAAGTATCCCACAATTCCTTAGCTGTTTCAAAATAGTAGTAAGCCTCAAGAATGGGAGTATCTAAGGAGCTTAAGATAATGGCTTTGACTGCTTGATCTATAAGAAACCATTCATCATCCTCTTAGGGCATCTTCATCTTCTTGGCTTGAATACCCTTCCTTTGGAGGCCTCTCCTTAACAATGTGACTCCAAAAGCCTTTCTTGATGCATATAGTGGTCTTAATATCTCTTGCACATAGTAAGTAATTAGGGCTTTTGAAAGGGATAGGAACGATTCGAGCTTTGGAAGAATTCATAGCTTATCGTGTTTCTTCTTACATGTGAAAAAGTTGAGGATTTTCTTACCAAAACAGAGAATGATTGAATCTTTCTTTGGGAGCTATGCAAACAACAACTCCTTTGAGTTTCCCTTGGATGATATCGAGATATGAGCCGAGACTTCATCTTGATCGACAAAAGATCATAACTTTTCACTAGGATTAGCCAAGAGAGATGCTTCCCGACACAAGAGAGAGAAGACTTCAAACCTTCTTGAAAAAGCTTTAAACTTTCTTGAGATCTAGGAGAAAGGAGGCAACTTTATGTCTAAGAACACCCACAAAAACCAAATCTCTAGGTATTTGAACCATAGAGACCCTTAAGAACGTCGAAAGAGATGACACAAAGAGTGAAGATTGGACCGGAAGACCCCAACAAGTCACAGAGAAACGAGATGGAGAAGAGAGATTTAAATGAGAATAACACAAGGTTTAGACACCTTGCTTTGATACCATGGTTGTTTTGGAACCCATAACCTAAGAATTCATGGACTTGAAGATTAAAGAGAAGTAGAGTTGAGAGAATAATGAAGTAGAAAACTCGATGGTTTTTTTTAATCTTGCTTTCTCTTACAAATGTCTCTTTTATATTGAAATTACACACAAGAAAGAGAAAAAGTGTGAGTGGCCTAGGAGGAGAGGACCACAAAAGGTCATGTTGCATCCTCATCCATTAAGAACCAATCATCTTCGTCGAGCGCATCCTCATCTTCCTTACTTGATGATGGTTCCTTTGGAGGTCTATCTTTTACCACATGGCTCCAATAGCCTTTCTTTGTACCGATGATAGTCTTCACAGCTCTTGCCCATAGAAGGTAGTTTGATCCCTTGAGAGTGATGGGAACGATTTAAACTTTACTTGAATCCATTTGACGAACAAAGGAGCCGCCTTTACCTTTTCCTTGAAACTGGGAGCTAGAGATGGGTTGTAGGTATAATAGATCGAGCTTGCTATGAGATTTGACAAAGAAAGATTGAACCTTTTACTTAGGAGAGCACAAAGATGTCACCTTTCTTGATATTAGAGTACCAAGGTGAGAGCTTTCTTCAGTTTAACACTTAAACGCCGAAGATGATTGAGGAGTAAAAGTTCGGTTTTTCTTTCAGATCTGAACCAAAAAGATTGCACCTTTATCTAAGGAACACCACAAAGATCCAAGCTTTATGGTGGAGGAGCTTCAAGATGCAAACTTTTTCTTGAATCCGAGTACAAGAGGCCGGCGGAGCGATATTCTGAGGGAGAGAAGTACCAAGGTTTGAGAGAACTTCGTGATAACTTGAGAATATAACAAAGAGTGATGAGAAAGTAAAGGACAGAGATCAAAGCTCTGATACCATGTGAGTTTTGATATCAAATATCATGGCGTTTGCGGAAGAAGGAGATTAAAGAGGAGGAGGAGCCTCGAGATTAAGAGAAGAGAGTATAGAGAGAATATCCATTAATTTCCCATAAGTCTCAACAATGTCTTACAATGATATATATAGAGAGAAGACCCGCTAAGAACCTAGACGCATATTACAAACCACATTCATAATAAGGTGAAGACAAAAATACTTTTGGGACCACAAGGAGAAGACCGTTGGAGCAACCTTATCCTCCAACGGTAACATTGTCTTTGAACGCTTTCTTGTGGGCTGTGATGGGCTTGGGTCGGTAACGGCTCTTCCTCGGATCAATGTAGACTACTCGGAGACTTGGGTCGCACACAAGAGTCCTTCTTGTTGTACGGATCGGCCGTACCATACGGTACGAACTGAACCTAACTTCTCGAGGATAAGTCACTAAACCTCTGGGATTTTATGGGACATATGGTTATGTGAGGATGCTTGGCCAATAGGTGTGTCATATCCAAGGGATCAAACTGGTTTATCAAGTGATTTTCTTCACACATGTGTGGCCATTCATAGCCATTGGCGTGAAGGGGCGAGTTGAAACAACAATAATCTTTGGTTTAATATACTAAAGGTGGGGGCTACTCGAGTCAACATTATGTGGTTCCACCACCTTGCTTAATTGAAGGCGAGTTGAAACAACAACAATCTTAGGTTTGATATATCTAAGGTGGGGGTTACTCAAATTCTTTGAAGACCAAGGACTATCCTTTACAGCTTGAAGTGACGATTCCTTCGGGATTCCACATCATTTGGTATCAGAGCACACTCACAAGTTAGTTAATCTTTTCATTTTCTATCTATTCATCTTCTAGTTTTTCATCTTCTACCTTTCCAACTTCTATCTTTTCATTTTCTATCTCTTAATCTTCTATCTTTTCATCTTCTATCTTTTCAACTTCTATCTTTTCATCTTCTATCTTTTCATCTTCCATATTCTCATCTTCTATCTTTCGAACTTCTATCTTTTCATATTTTCTTTTTTAATTAATCAGAAAAAACAAAAAAAAAAACAAAAAAGAAGGAATTTATTAAAAAAACAGAAAAAAAAACTTTTCATCTTCTATTATTTTTATAAAAAAAGATATTGTTCGTTGTTTGTTTGTGTACCAAGATCTATCTAATACTTGAGTTGTGTGATACTTGTTAGAGCATTGAATCTTGGGGAAAACAAATCAAAGAGTGTTTGATTAATTCTATAAGAAAATTTTGAGATTCAAAAAAAGAGAGGAAAAAGGCGTAAGGTTGTGAGAACATTTGAGAGAAAAGCCAATAATTTGAGGGAAACACTTGTGTGTCAAACACTTAAGAGATTGTGAGGCATTTTTCTATTGAACCTTCTTTTTCTTACAGGTTCTAAGTATGTCAAACGACAATAATGACAATCCGGAAAGTGAGCAAATACAAGGAATTCCAAATCTCCAAATTCAAGCTTTGATGGGAGAGAAGACCCGTTTGTTGAGAGTTGAGATGGAAGCAGTCAATGAACGTTTGGATCAAGTTCAAAATGAGATAATACTTAGGCAAGAACCTCAGCTGCCTAACGTACAAGGAGATCCACCACCGGCGGAAGTACAAAGAGGCGGTGTTGACTACTATGGTCGAGATGGACACTCATCTACCTCGAGTCGAAGGAGACCTAGACAAGCTAGGGAAGAAAGAGGTCGGGATAAAGATAATTTAGGGTGACTTAAGATGAAAATTCCATCATTTCAAGGAAAGAACGATCCAGATGCCTATCTCGAATGGGAGAAAAAGATTGAACTCGTTTTTGATTGTCAAAACTATTCCGAGCTAAACAAGGTACGAGTTGCAGCCACTGAATTTTATGATTATGCTTTTAATTGGTGGGATCAAGTGGTGACAAGCAGGAGAAGAAATAGAGAAAAACTCATTGAGACTTAGGAAGACATGAAAACCTTGATGAGACGACAATTCGTTCCTAGTCATTATCATCGAGAGTTACATCAAAAACTTAAGAGATTGGTGCAAGACAACCGAAGTGTGGAGGATTATTTTCAAGATATGGAAATACTTATGATGAGAGCCGATATAGAAGAAGATCGTGAGGCTACCATGGCCATATTTCTTAGCGTTTTAAATCATGATATCCAAGACCGAGTAGAGATGCAACACTATGTGGAATTGGAAGATATGTTGCATAAGGCTATCTTGGTGGAGCAGCAGCTCAAGAGGAAGGGTAGTACACGTCAAACTTATGGCATGAGATCTATTACTCAACGTCCTAGCTACTCACGCGAAGACAAAACAGTTCCAAAACCAAAGTTTGAATCCAAGCTGAATACTAGCCGACAAGAGGTCAAAGGTAACGTTGAACCCTCTTCTACAATAAATCGTGATGTGCAATGTATTAAGTGTCATGGCAGGGGACATTATGAAATTGAATGTTCAAACAAGAGGGTCATAATACTTAAAGTCAATGGAGAGTACGAAACTGAGGAAGAAGTGGTTTCAGATTCTGTGTCATCTCAAGATGAGCTGGAGTTACCTGCAACCAAAGGTGATCTTTTGTTAGCTAGAAGGTCTTTGAGTGTGCAAGGTAAACTAGACGAGAACATGCAACGTGAGAATCTATTCCACACGCGATGTCTTGTTCTTGATAAGGTGTGTAGTCTTATAATTGATGGAGGGAGTTGTACGAATGTGGCGAGTACTACACTTGTCAAGAAACTGGGATTGACTACTCGAAAACATCCCAAGCCGTATAAGTTTCAATGGTTAAATGAGTTTGGAGAACTCAAAGTGTCAAAACAAGTTGTGGTTCCATTTAGCATTGGGAAGTATAAGGACGAGGTGATTTGTGATATTGTGCCAATGAAAGGTGGGGCATATTCTTCTTGGGAGACCGTGACAATTTGATCGGAAAGTTGTTCATGATGGTTTCACCAACAAGCATTCATTTGGTTATAAGGGGCAAACTGTTACGCTTGTTCGTATGACTCCTAATGAGATATACCAAGATTATTTGCTTCTAAAGCAACGTGAGGAGAGAGCTATGAGTGACTCAAACACAAAACACCAAAAAGAGAGTGAGATTGAGAGAGAAACACTAAAAAAGAGTGAGCTTAAGAGTGAAACACACAAAGAGAGAAAAGAGAGAAAACACCAAAATTTCTTTGTGAGGTCAAGTGATATAAAGAGAGCTTTGGTTTCACATCAGTCTATATTTGTACTTATGTACAAAAAGGTGTTTATGAGTTATGCTAACCTTGAACCCGTTTTCCTAGTGGTGTTTCTTCTTTGTTGCAGGATTTTGGAGATGTATTTCCGAATGAGAACCCTAGTGGTGTACCTCCAATCCGAGGGATTGAGCATCAAATAGACTTTGTACCCGAAGCATCAATTCCAAACCGTCGAGACTATAGAATCAATCTGGAAGAGACCAAGGAGTTGCAAAGGCAAGTGAGTGAGCTCATGGAGAAAGGATATATTCGTGAGAGCATGAGTCCATGTGTCGTGCCCGTTTTACTAGTTTCTAAGAAGGATGGAACTTGGTGCATGTGTGTTGATTGTAGATCTATCGATATTATCACAGTAAAGTATATACACCCAATTCCTCGCTTAGATGATATGTTAGATGAGCTGCATTGTTCTTGTGTCTTTTCTAAAATTAATCTTAAGAGTGGATATCACCAAATTCGAATGAAAAAGGGTGATGAATGGAAAACAACTTTTAGAACAAAACATGATCTTTATGAGTGGTTAGTCATGCCTTTTGGATTAACTAACGCACCCAACACGTTCATGAGGTTAATGAACCATGTTTTGAGACCTTTTATTGGTTTGTTTGTGGTTGTCTACTTTGATGATATTTTGGTTTCTAGCAAAAGTTTGGAAGAGCACAACGAGCATTTGAAATTGGTTTTAGGTGTACTAAGAAAGGAAAACCCATATGCTAACTTGAAAAAGTGTACCTTTTGTTCGGATAACCTTGTGTTTCTAGGCTTTGTTGTAAGTGCACATGGCAAGTCCTAAAAGCATAGGAGAAGTTCGAAGTTTCCATGGCCTTGCTGGATTTTATAGACGGTTTGTTCGTGATTTTAGCACTATTGCTGCCCCGCTTACTGAAGTGATCAAGAAAGATATTGGATTCAAATGGGGAGAAGCTCAAGAGAATGTGTTCCAACAACTTAAGGAAAAACTCACCAATGCACCACTTTTATCTTTGCCTAACTTTCTTAAAACATTTGAGATTGAATGTGATGCATCAGGTGTAGGCATTGGAGCTGTGCTTATGCAAGAGAAGAAGCCAATTGCTTACTTTAGTGAGAAGCTTGGAGGAGCAACTCTAAACTATCCGACTTATGACAAGGAGTTGTATGCTTTGGTTAGAGCTTTACAAACATTGCAGCACTATCTTTGGCCAAAGGAGTTTGTGATTCATATGGATCATGAGTCTTTGAAACACTTGAAGGGTCAACATAAACTAAACAAACGACATGCTCGTTGGATGGAGTATATAGAAACATTTCCTTATGTCATACGATATAAGCAAGGAAAAGAAAACGTTGTGGCTGATGCGTTAACAAGAAGATATGCACTACTATCTACTCTTGATGCTAAGGTTCTTGGTTTTGAGCACATTAAAGAGTTATATGAAACTGACCTTGAATTTCAAGAAGTGTTTAAGACTTGTGTGAAGCATGCGTATGGAAAGTTCTATCTTCATGAGGGTTTTCTATTCTATGAAAATAAATTGTGCATTCCTAATTGTTCTTTGAGAGATCTTTTGGTAAGGAAATCAGATGGAGGAGGCCTTATGGGACATTTTGGTGTCTCTAAGACCATGGCTGTTCTAAAAGAACATTTCCATTGGCCACATATGAAAAGATATGTGGAACAAATTTGTGCAAGGTGTGTTACTTGTAAGCAAGCTAAGCCTAAAGTCCAACCTCAAGGTATGTATCTCCCATTGCCTATTCCGAGTGAACCATGGACTGATATCTCAATGGACTTTGTCCTTGGGTTGCCTAGAACTAAGAGAGGTGTGGATTCTATCTTTGTGGTAATAGAACGATTTTCTAAGATGGCACATTTCATTCCTTGTCACAAATTTGATGATGCTACATTTGTTGCTGATTTATTTTTTAAAGAAGTTGTGCGTTTACATGGCATGCCTAGGACGATTGTTTCAGATCGAGACGCTAAATTTCTTAGTTATTTTTGGAAAAATTTGTGGGCTAAGTTAGGGACAAAGTTATTGTTTTCTACTACTTGTCATCCATAAACTGATGGACAAACTGAAGTAGTCAATAGGACTTTATCCACTTTGTTGCGTGCTATAATTAAAAAGAATATCAGAACTTGGGAAGATTGCTTGCCTCATGTTGAGTTTGCTTATAATCATTTCATCCACTCGGCTACTAACTTTTCCCCTTTTCAGACTGTGTATGGTTTTAATCCCTTAACTCCATTGGATTTATCACCTTTACCTTTCAATGAGCTTGTGAACTAAGACGGGAAAAAGAAAGCTGAGATGGTCAAGAAGCTTCATGAAAAAGGTGGCTTGACATTGAGAAAAAGACTAAGCAATATCAAAAGCAAGTCAACAAAGGAAGGCGTGAGAAGAGCTTTACACCCGGAGACTTAGTTTGGGTTCACATGAGGAAGGAACGTTTTCCAGCTCAAAGGAAGACTAAGCTAATGCCAAGGGCCATTGGGACATTTCGAGTCTTAGAAAAGATCAATGAAAACACCTACAAGATAGACTTGCCAAGTGAGTACAAAATCAGTTCTAGCTTTAACATTTATGACTTGATTCCTTTTGATGCAGATGAACCTGATTTGAGGTCAAATCATTTTCAAGAGGAATGGGATGATATGATCATGGAAAGCAGCAAGGAAGCTAAGGAGAACTTGGAGCTAAGAAATGAAGATCACAAGAGAGTTTTGGAGATTCCAGTCGGTCCAATTACAAGATCACGGGCTAACCAAATCAAGGAGAGCATTTGTGGATTTATTCAAGGCCTTTTGGACAATGAACAACATAAGGAATCCATTGGACTTTATACTTGTCAAGTCCTAACCACTTTGAGCCTTCTACAAGTCCAAGAGAAGTCTTAAATCAAGTCTTAAAGTCCAGCCCATGAATAGTGACGAATTTGGAAGACTAAAATATATTTTGGAGGCCAAAAGTTCAAGAGTCCTTCTCAAACAGGTCATAGTAAATTGTGACATTTACTTGCCATTTACTTAGTAGTCTTTACTCTTCATATTTAAGACATTCAATAAGTTTAGAAGAATCTAGAGATTCCTTTCTTTTCTTTATAAACTCATGTAATTCTCATTTGTGAGGATCCAACTTTTTATCAATAAATTTGAGAGTTATTCTCTTTTGTTCTTTGTGAACTTTTCGATCTTTGTTGGTGTGTCATATGCAAGGGATCAAACTGGTTTATCAAGTGATTTCCATCACACTTGTGTGGCCATTCCTAGCCATTGGCGTGAAGGCGCGAGTCGAAACAACAACAATCTTTGGTTTAATAAACTAAAGGTGGGCGCTACTCGAGTCAACATTTCGTGGTTCCACCACCTTGTTTAATTGAAGGCGAGTTGAAACAACAACAATCTTAGGTTTGATATACTTGAGGTGGGGGTTACTCAAATTCTTTGAAGACCAAGGACTATCCTTTACAAGTTGGAGTGACGATTCTTTCGAGATTCCGTATCAGTTATGGTCTTTATCTTGAATCAATTTTGTTTAAAGCTAAATTTTGGGATCGATTGGTTTGATCAGTGATGAGATCTTGATAGATTTCTTTTGTGAAACAAGTGCCCCACTTGTTGGCAATTTGAAGAACTCATTATTTTGATGTTTAGAATAACAAAATTGAGCTTTAGTCTTTTTATTTGGGGGAAAATTGAGTGGATAAGATTATAGAAGCGTCCAAGTAACAAAATCGGTTTGGTTCTACGGAATGTTAGTTTGGTTTGACGATACCAAATAAATTAAATGTTGAAGGGAATTATGTTTACAACTTTTGTGGGTTGGAAAATATGTTTGCTATTTATGTGAGTGGGAAATTTTAAAGAGGCATATATGTTATGTGGAATTAACATTATAGGATACTTCCAAAAGAGAAATAGATTGTCGATCTAAAAAAAATTAGGCAAAGCAAAAATGGATTTGCTTAAAAGATTTAATAATAATGGGCTTTTGTGGGTTAAATCATGAATTATACGTAATAGACTTTTGACCCATGATTCATTTTTCTTAAAACGGCTGGTAAAAAATAATTAAAATCATGAGCGTCAGTGAAAGAAAAAAAATAAAATGAATTGTGGTCTATTGATTCCTAGATACCTTGATAACCACATGAAGCTACGTTTTAGCCTTTAGCATTCTACGGACACAGATAAACCATAACAAATTAACCAGAGACTAAGCTCAACAAGGCGTTGATATTACTAAACGCCCGATTCACCATCTTCATCAATACATGAGCGGAACATATCATGACGATTATCTCCAAGGCGTAGTGAGTAAGGAAACTTCTTGTAGTCGGCCCATGTGAATGTATGGTAAAGACGATGTTGATATATCAATGTAATGATGGCAAGCAGAAGGCATATTGATACGCCCTAACCGCGGTGTCGCGACCCGGATCTTGACTTAACCAAGATCGAGTGCTATTAATCAGATATGGTTCCTTCTTAGTACTTAGTCAAGTTTTTATGCGCGAGATTCTTATTAGATGGGTCAAAATATACATAAATGTACAATTATATACCAAATGTTAGTACAATGAAAATCATGTTAAACAAACACTTTTACATTGAAAAACTAGATCATGTGTGCTATTGCACGTGTCAACACCATATTTTTCCAGCTATAGCGATAATGCTCTTCAACACGTATCATCACTTCAGTCGACTCGTTCCATACTTAGTGCGTTAAAACACGTGTCTTCGCCCGATAGCTGACACTCGCGGTCGATGGAGCATTCGGATTCCCTCAACATGGGTCAACTTGCCTTGGCATTTATTCCAAAATGCATGGACTAGGCCGTTCCGATGGGATATACGACCCACCTTTCCAATGTTCTGACCAACTTGATCATTTTCTTAACCAATATTTGAGTTACTCTAATTTGTCCGGAATCATCCAGACAGATCATGAATCGGGGTCGTTACACTATTTTGGTGTTGATGGACGGACAAGCAAAGTACACCGTTGATAGCATGTTTGTATGTAATAATGAATCCAAAAACTTATTTTACCAGAATTAAAATATAAAAATATAAATAAACTAAAATAACTATATACAATGATAATGGTGAAGATAAAGTTCCAACTTCTATTGTTAAAAAGAGTGTTTTGTATAGTTTACTTTTTTACTAGATCTAGGAGTCAACCGTTATAGAAATGTCATAATGAAACAAAACATTTGTTTAATATATTTTTAATATATTTTTGGGGAGTCAAGAAGAAAAAGGAAAAAGGCTAAAATTCAATATTAATAGAAATTTACTTATGTTAAAAAACATTCTCCCAAATTAATGGGGACTCGAGAGAACCCCTTTATTACAACATAGGTACGCCATTGCTTGCATGTCCATTAGTCACTCTATACTCTATGTGTCGTACGCTTATGAATCTCCCATTCATCATTACCTAGTATTAGTGGCGTGCCTATATTAACAAAAAAAAGCATTTCTCTAAGACCCCAAAATATATATTTTTGGGGTATCTAATACCAAAAATCTAAGATAACAAAATGGTAAATATCATTTAATTTAATTGTAATGTCACGGTTCAAGTCCGGATGGTGAATAATGGAATTTTTTTAAAAAAAATCATTGTAAAAATATCTTGTATGTACGTTTAAAACCCCAAAAGGAAACTGTTAGTTTGTTTTTAAAAAATGAAAATTTCTAAAAAATAAAAATTTAAATTGTTAATTAGATTTAAAAAGTAGAAAATAAAAGAATTGTTATTCCAAAAGGAAAAGGAAAAAAGAAAAGAAAAAAAAAAGGAAATTCATAATACAAGAGAAATAAAAAAACATAAACTTATAAATAGTTGTTTAAGGTTTACCATGATTTCATTTTTTGGGATAATTCAGCGAATTTATTGTCTATTTGCATCTTCGACTAAGCGATGAAAGATATTGGAAGATGTAGTGGGAGGTTTGTCAGTTATAAATTTGTCGCAAACTCGGTAGGAGAGTCATGTTGAATGTGTCAAGGCAGTAAGATTTCAAGCTCCAAAAATAAGAAATGCTATGATTCATATAGCAGAAAATAGTGATGATCTAAAAGCCCGAAGCGATGCTGAGTGTCTTGGGACAAGTGAAACACATGGGATTGGAAATTATGAATTTTTACTCTCTATGGTGATTTGGTACAAACTTCTCTTTGCAATCAACATTGTAAGCAAGAGTTTGTAGTCAGAAGACATGAACATTGAAGTTGCATTTTTCCAGTTAAAGGGACTTGTTTCTTTTGTCCAAAATTATTGAGATATTTGTTTTGAGAGTGCAAAATCAGATGTTAAAGTAATTGCAGAGTCTATGGAAATTGAGGCTATATTTTCATGAAGGAAAAACGTGTTATCAAAAGAAAAAGAAAAATTGGTGAAGAATTAGAGATAGTTGATGAAACCGTGAATTTATCTCCAGAAGAGAGCTTTAGAATAAATTATTTCAACCAAGTCACGAATCAAGCTCTCTATTTTCTTAAGACAATGTTTGAGCAATTTCAAAAGTACAAACAAACATTTGGTTTCCTATTTGATTTAGAGAAACGGAAGTGAGCAAGTGATGATAATTTGAAGACATCTTGTACCAACCTTGAAGTATTTTTAAAACATGGAGATCATTCAGATGTTATAGGAGATGAGTTTTATTTTGAACTAATAGTTCTAAAAGATGTTTTGCCAGAGAAATGCAAGAAACCCATTGAAGTGTTGAACTACTTGAAAGGAATGGAAGATTGTTATTCAAACTCATGGATTGCTCATCGGATTTTGTTGACGATTCCAGTTTCGGTTGCTTCAGCTGAAAGAAGTTTTTCAAAACTAAAGTTGATAAAGTCTTATTTGTGATCAACTATGTCACAAGAAAGACTAAATAGTTTAGGAATCATATCTATAGAAAGAGACCTAGTTAGAAATTTAGATTATGAGAAATTGGTAAAAGAGTTTATTGAAACAGAAGGAAGAAAAATGATGTTTTAATCGTTTTTTTTTAATTTTGTATTGCTTTATCAATAAAATTTAAAAAATTATAAAAAGCCCATTTTAGTAAAGTTCGCCTTAAGACTCTTTAATGCTAAGCACGACACTGCATGGTACAACTTAGATTTTATAAGTTGAATTTGTGTATAAGTAGACATTATTTCCAAAAAATACATGTTATTTTAAGGTAACATATTAGCATAATCATGCATGTAAGGATTTGTAACATGAAATATAAAGATTTGAAATAATTGATTTTGACTATCTGTATTACTAAAGTGTATTTATTTTTTCGATCAATTATCTAAATAGAACTTCAGAATTAAAAGTGTTTGAGGTAGAGTAGTTGAATGATGGTTCACTTTTAAAAAAATAATTTTCGAAATTTTTTGAGTGAAGACAAAACACGAAAAAATTATATGGTGATTTGTAAATTCTGTAAACAAGTTCTTAAACACTTACAAACATAGCATATTAATCATCAGGTAGATAAAGGTGAACCCACGTGCCGGGAAAATACAGAGGGCCCATTAAAAGTGAAATCTTTAGTACTTCATATTAAGAAAAATAAATACGAAAAAATTCAACCTTAAGACATACATACATATATATAATACATTAGAGATTAGTTAAATTTCGTAAGTATAACAGTTAATACATGCGTTACACACGCTGCACAACCAAGATGCATGTATTGTCTAAGTTTTAAAAAGTTTTAAAAGATAGACTGAGAAGTTGTAATTTTAAATATAAAGTTGCTGACTCAAGTTTATTGTTTTTCTTTTTGTCAACGTCTTCAAGTTAATATTTATTCCAAAACCGAATCGTAATTCACTTGTTAGTCAACGATTTTACCAGTTTCGGGTAAGTATAATTAGTTAGAACCTTAATATTTTAAGCGAAATTTAGAACATAAGCTCCTTCACGCTAAATACAATTATGTAAATGTAGGTTTTTTTTTGTTATGTATAAATGCGAGTACATTTTCATATTTTGGAAATTTGCATGCATTTATATGTGAATTTGATTGTTTTGTTTGAATGTACATGTATAAAAGTGTTTCCAAAACGTAGAAAAACACAACATGATTTTAAGGTGCTCCGATATCAAACCTTAAATTCAGTCCAATGTTCTTCAACCCATAACTGAAAGGCCAATTTACCACTGGTCCAACTAACATCTTCTCAAGACCCGGTTTAGCAAAAAAGTTTGTGGCCTCTGGCTCCATCTTGGAGATAGCGTCCGGGTCAACACCATAGTTGACCACTTTGAAGAAACTAATAGTCTCACAAGCTTTGACCACTTTGAATAAACTAATAGTCACACAAGCTTTTACTAACACTGGATAATCATAAACCCAATACGGTTAATTCAGCATACTAAATCACATTTTCTAATTATAAGTTTTATTAATCAGCGCGAAATTAGATATCCGAGCAAAATCAACGGAATAATTAAATGACAGTGCGGATTGCACCGCGCTGATTAAGGAACAAAAATCAATACAAATAAAAAGATCACAGAGCATGAATAAAAGGGAGAGGTCGTGAGACGTTGAAGATGATCTTTTTCTGGAAAATTGAGCTCGGCTTTAGCAAAGAAGTGACCTCACTAATATGTTAAATCATAATTCTCGATATTGTAATCTCATTTTCACTTTCTAATAGAAAATTGTTTTCAGCATAAACAATTTGACACCCACAGTGGGGCCGAGTAGCTTTCTTCCAGAAAAAGATATCATGTTACGCAATGGTTGGAACTAGAAGAGGAGTACCATTGCTCAACCTGAAAATGTTCAAATCGACGACTATGATCGCATGGAGCTGACAGATGCATAGAGCACAGAGAAGCAGTCACCGGACTGTGGAAACATGGACAGAAGCAAGCAAGTATCACCCTCTTCTGACTCGAATGATTCGGAGTTCCGTGCACTCGTGGAACAATTGGCAGAACCAGCGCGTCAGAGTGAACAAAGAAACAAGATCTTGGCAAAAAAAAATGGAAAAGCAAAGCAAGTAACACCAAGATCAGTTGGAGGACATAAAGCATTGCAACTAGGAGTTGATCCGCACCCTATCAAGGGAGCAAAAATAAGCGCCGAAAGATGCAGAGCGCGCTCAATAGGGCAGACTCGGAAGCGAGCCTCTAGAGCCTTTGAAAGATGACTCGGATCTTCATAGCGAGGAGTCAGATAGGATGACATGCTTCTTGTCAATGATGCGAAAGATCCAGGAGGACTACAACACAATGAGGACACAAGTCCACCGCCTGATGACGTCAGCTCCAGAGCTAAACCGCGTTATTGAGCAAATGCGCAATACGCCGTTTACCTCAAGGGTGTCAGTGGCCAAAATTCAGCAAATCGGGAAGTGAAAATTCCCAGAGGATTGCTTACCTACCACCATCAGAGCAGGATGCAGGATTCTGCCGATTACTCGCAGAAAACCTGCAAAGAGCAATGTTAGATTAGTTCTCAGTGCTAAAACCAAGTTTGATTGACGGATTCGAACAACTCGCTGAAGTGCTTATGGCACAATTCTCGATCTTCATTGAGCATCGGGTCACCGCTAAAACATTAACATAGCTGAAGCGAGAAAAGTTCAAACTACTTCGTCAATACGTAGAGCGCTCTAAACGGGCAAAGGCAAAAACCATCTAGCGAAGTGTTTTAAGATATTGAACAAATATGGTATGAAACTCAATCCGGCCAAGTGTTCCTTCAGAGTGGCATCCGACAAATCCGCGGTAAATCAGCATGCTGATAAACTCACCACCCCCGAGAAACCACAAGGAGGTGTTGCGGCTGACGGGGTATATTGCAACATTAAACCATTTTATATCAAAATGGATAGATAAGTGTCTTCTGTTTTATAAATTATTGAAAGGAAATAAAAGATTCGAATGGAATGCGGAGTGCAATAAAGCGTTGACCCTCCTGAAAAACTATTTGGTTACCTTGACAAAGCTTCAAACAACAAGGCAGAGTATGAGGCCGTGATAGCAAGGCTACAACTTGCATCAAGCTTAGCAATAAAGTCAATCAAAGCACACAACGACTCATAGCAAGTAGTTCAGCAGTGCAATGGAGAGTACGAGACGAAGGATGGGAGCATGAAAAGCTTCCTCCGATTGGTCAAACAGCTCGCATCCAATTTCGAGCAGCTTGACCTAGCTCGAATACCTCGCGGCAAAAACAGTGCATGTGATATACTAGCAGGCCTAACATCTACCTTTGACCCACTAGTCAAGTGGATGATCTCGGTTGAACTCAAAGAAAAACCAAGCATCCTAGGAGAAGCTGTAAGCATAGTCAACCCCATAGCTAGCACAAGTCAGTCATGAGAGATAGACACCTCAGCAAATGCGATCTACTCCAGGGAGACCAGCCAGAACAGAGGCACAGACACGGGCAATCAGTCCGCAACTGAAACTTGGCCCGCTCCACCACCAGACTTAAGGGAGCCAATAGCCCGTTATATCGAGCATGGACTTCTCCTCACAAACAAGTGGGAAGCACGTAAACCTAAAATCCAAAAGGCTAGATACTACAAGGTTGGGGAACATTTGTATAAGTGCAGCCTTAGCAAGGCCATATTAACTCTGCGTTGATGATAGTAAGGCGGCCCGTTTGCTTGCTGAAATCCACGAAGGATCATACGGAAGCTATTCTGGAGGCCACGCTCTAACAATCTGGATAAAACACCATAGGTATTTTTGGCCAAGAATGGTTGGCGAAAATTAAGACTACTCCAAGAAGTGCGGAAAATGCCAGAGATACGCCCCAAGCCTCCATCAACCAACTGAAGTTCTAACCATGATAATTATTCCATATATCTTCATGCGTTGGGAAATAGACATCGTAGGACCAATAGAGGCCTCGAGTCCTCAGACGCATTATGTCATCCTAATTCTCACTGACTATTTCACAAAGTGGGTGGAAGAAAAATCTTACCAACAGATAATTGGTAATAGTGTTAAATCTTTTTTATGGAAAAATATAATATACTGGTACTAACCTTACCTCGAAACACGTCCGAGAGTTGTGTAAAACATGGCAAATACAACTAACAATGTCAACCTCGAGGTATCCACAAGCCAACAGACAAGCGGAAGCAGCCAAGAAAACCATCCTTAGCTGCCTCGAAGAACTCATAACCCTAGCCACGAGCTCCTAAATAACGACCTATTACCAACACGTCAAAACCAAGCATTACAATTCCAAGGTCAAAGAAAGGATGTTTGGCAAAGGAGACTTAGACCTGAGGAAAGTTTTCGAAAACATCAAAGAACTAAATGCTGGAAAGCTGGGAGCAAATTGGGAAGGACCTTACCGCGTCACGAAAGTAATCTGAGATGGGGTATATCGACTCTAAGATCCCAAAACAAAGAAACATATTTACAACGCTTGGAACACAGCTATTTTCATGCGATTTTACGGCTTTGGCTTGATCTCTAATTCGGTATGTAGGCAACTCGCGAAAGTGGGTCCAGCTATTTCTTTTTTAAAAAAATTTATCAAATCCAACAGGATTGTTTTTCCTTAATACACATAAAAAGTCTTTTTCAAGGAGAAAGGCTGGAAGCATCACCGTTACTTGGTTTGGGTGCCGTGCCACTTTGATCTTTAGGAGTACTGGATAAAGCCTTATCTGCACCCATATCAGGTTCGATTAGCTCCTCGATAACATGATCAAAGGTCTCTAACTCGTTGACGGGAGCTTTCTCTTTGAGAACGCATGCTTCAAGTTTAGCTCGCTCTCCCGCGAAATAGAAATTGATGCGCTGAATGGTTCATAATAAGCAGACGTTATTAAGGTGTTGTTGGAGGAAGCAATCGTGATGTTCACACTCCATCCTCCGTGCAACCTCCATGGCCAACGCCTTAACCCTGGTTGCGAGAGCCAATTTCTCGTCAGAAAGCTGTCGGAGCTCCTCTCCAGGTTGGGAGATGAGAACCCCCAAGTCAGACTCCTAGCTAGCAGACTCCTCCTGACACACCACCAAATCTTAGTTTCAACCGAATCTTTCTCGAGAGTGGAAATGCGAGTTTTGGAGGAAGTGCTAAATGCGGAAGATTTGGCCCCAGCAATGAAGCCGTTAAAGGCACAAATAAACTGAAAATAACAAGGTTAATCAAACTGATATACCTGTCAGAATAAAAGTGAGCAAATTCAAATATCTCGGAGAGCTTTTCTACAACATCAGTGTAATGAGCCTTTCCCGCCATCATGTCCAACTGAGGGAGGATATGATCATCACGCCGAATAACCCGCTTTACCTCGACAATAGCATCCGCAGGGCCATCGGCCGGAAAGGAGTACGCTAAGGTGGTTAGAAACAGAGTGACGACTCGACTGGAGGACCCCTCCTCAATTTGCACGATGCTCCACCAAAGGGGAATAATCCTCTCAACCGTCTTCGAGAGGATGAACGCCCTTCCTAGGTAGCTCCAACAAAGGATTGGCATCTGCACTTACGAGTGTTTCGTCTCGAGGAATGGTAAAATCTGAAATAGGATAGCATGCACCAGCAATGTCGTTGACAATATCAATCATCCCCAGTCCACGTACAAGCTTGACGTCCCATCTTTGCATCAAACTTAGATCTAATTTCACGAGTTCGGAAATGACGAATCAACGCGGTTCAACTCTCGGAATCAGAGTTAACCTCAACAGTAGGATCTACATAGCAACATCAACAAATAGCAATTTCCCTCCAAAGGGTTGGCCAGAACCCCGGAGGGATCCCCCACAATTTCCAAATCGGGAACAGTTAGAAAATAGCAAAAACAAAAGTCAGCATGAAACAAGTAGGAAATACCGTTGATAGCCAAATAAGGCGATGCACCCTAACCAGCAGACGTTTTCCAACGACTAAGGAGGCCAGCAGGAGCAATCCCTCGCTTCCACTTAAGGAAGAAATATTGATTCTTCCAGAATAAGTCCTTGTCAGGAATTCCTGTAATGACGCGCCGCCATGGTCGCGGCGACAGATAGAATGAGTGCTGATAGGACTTTACGCAATAAAGGCTAAGGAAATGATTGACATTGAAATTGATACCCTCCTCAACGGCCCGAGTGTATGTTTCCAAGATAACCCAAACAAATGACGTACATGGTGAAGACAATGAGATTTGAAACGAGAGGAGGTCCTAACATAACGCCCTAGGAATAAAAAAACTAAGGGTTCCTTCTCAAGCGCAACTGAGGTGATGCCCATCGTGCGCTGCCACCGATCTAGAGCCTCGTTGGAATAGATCAACTTATAATACGAGCCAGAGGCTCGCCTCTCACTGCCACAACCTTCTCTCTATTATCGCTTCGAGAACGTCGCCGTTCTGAACCAGCCAAAGAAGACGTTTCGTTTGCCATTAGGTCTAGACCACAACAGTCTTCAAATACGCTGCTTAATGCGTTAAAAAGACCACCATAAAGGAAAGAGACGAGGAAATTAAAAGAGTCTCCAGAAGTAATCGAGCTAGCGGAAAGAATCTCTGGATTAAAAGAATCGTTATTGATGTCACTCATAAAACCCAGAAGCAACAAACGAAGATGAAGCAAAAGAAAGCAGAAGTTCGAGAGAATCTAGGGAGAAACAAGAAACTATTCAGCGAGCACCCTGAAACATGAGTTACATCAACTCGAATAAAAAAAAAGCATATCAAAAGAAAGTATACTTACGCGCGCTCAACTACCCAGTGAGCGCCGTGAAAAATGAGTCACATAAACTCAATAAAAACAAATATGCATGTGCGCTTTTGGCCATATGATGAGCATCTCAAAAAGAAACTAACCAAACCTAGTAAGCAAGGTAAAAATCAAAGGAAATGGATTAAAGCTCTCCCGAGCCAAATATTCAAGTAAAGGGCAAAAAAAATGTTCAAGCAAAATGTAAAAATAAATACTAAGTAACTAAAAGTAATCAAAATACACTAAGTTTATAAATTGTTTTTTAAACGGGACTTCTGAGAATAAAGTCGTCGAAACTCGAGCTAGAGGCGCCTTGATCAGACCAGATTTGACTGGCAATGGGTCCGGCAACACCAAGGTCATAAATGTCAAGCTCGGGCACTGCGCAACACGAGCTGCTGCCCCAGCCGCTGAGCGACTCTTTTTGAGTTCCTTTACCTACTCCTCGGTGAACTGGTCCTCGCGAGAACGGCTAGCCATCTCCACGCGAGCCTCACTGACTTGATGCACCGAGACACACTACAGCTCATCCACCTTCCAATCATAAAGTCTTTGGGCTTTCTTCAACGCCCTCTAGCACTGTCCAACAGTAGATGTCTGAGTACGCTCAATTGCCCTCTTATGGACCGATTGCAGCTTCTTGACATCGTTCACCATGAGCGCCTTCGTCCTCTCATTGGCCAGCCCCTTTGTCACCAATGCCGAGTTCTGCTCCCAAAGATAAGCAAGCTCAGCATCCCTTTTTACTTCACGCTGGCTCAGCAGAGAGAGGCTACCTACAAGGTCCGCAAGAGAGCGGTCCCCACTAACAGGCGGAGGTGGAATGGAGGAAGCTTTAGCACAACGGTACTCATAGCTGCTAACGAGGTTTGTAGTCAAACCGACGACCTGAGCAAAACGGATAAAGCTATAAAAAAACTAGATATATAAAGAAAAACAATAGTGGAAGACACCATTATTTTTTAGGACACATTCATATAGAGAGAAGGATTTGATGTAACCATATTATGGTCTCACGTTTGAGCATCTCCACAAGCCCACAAATCCTGAAATTTTGAAGTTTTTGCAAATTTAATAAGCGCTCAAATCTTCATCCTCAAAATTTGAGGATTTTGATAGTTAAACCTCAAATTTGAGGTTTCTTTATGCCAAACCTTAAAACTATTTGATATTTGTAATTTAATCCTTTAATTTATATATAACATTAGTTTTGCTATCAAATTTTGTTCTAGATAAAATAAGTACACTAATATATTATTGAATGTAAATTTGATTTTGAAAAGTTATAACTAATTGTATCACTTATTGGGTCAAGAAAATCTAATCCAAATTCTAAAGATTTTTCTAAAATATCTTAACACTTTCATTTTTTTAAGCGTCAATATAGAAGATAGATAAGTGTCAATGTAGTTGTGAGATTAGTGTCCATCTAAGTGTCAATCTAAATGTAATATTAGTGTCCATGTATTTAGGTGTCAATCTAGATGTAAAGATTAGTGTCAATCTTATGTAAGATTTAGGACAAATGTTTTGTAATGTGGAGCCCTACAAATAATAAAACCTTAATAGCGCCCTAAAAATAATAAGAACTCGATCAAGTCTTTGTAGTACAAGAAACTAAACTAAAACTCTGTCAGAAGGAACTTAGCCCTAAGGAGCATTGATTCCGATCAAACCGGAGAGAGGACTAAATGATCAACCTAGAGTAATAATTACCAAACCTCAAACTCGGGCCTAACTTAAGTCTAATAAGGAACTAAATCATAAAACTAAACTTAACTAGTAATACCGGCAAACCCTAACCCAAGACACAACAAACCAAGAGTCAGAGAGTCTCAGGTCAGAGAGTCTCAGCCGAAAATCTACCAAAACTTTAGTTAACCAAACAAACGAGCGAAAATAAGAAGAAGAGACTCAACCAGAAAAGGAGGAAGAAAGTTCACAAATTTAGAAACTTTGGCTTAGTATTTCCGGTGACACAACACCGGCGTTGATGTAGACCCAAAAGGAGGAGAAGATCCTAGACAAGATCAGCTCTCACCCGTTGACGGAACTCCGCCGTAAGCAGACCTGTACTCCGACTCCGATGGGACAAACGCCGAAGTAAACCAAAGCCTGAAAATCTCATCCCTCACACCGTCGATGATCACACCACTTTAAAACTAATTGTTGGAAGGACAAAAGGTAGTGACCGACATCAATGTTGGCTAAACCATCGACCGCCAGTCATTTGAAATTTAGATTAGAACGATTGACGGCTAGGGCGTACGCTGGTGATAACGAGAGCCATGTGTCTTCTTATTTTAGGGTTGGTCTTATAATCAAAGTATTTAATCTTGAATAAATTTAACATAACATCAAAACAAATATTATTAAAAAAATTACATACATTTTTTAAGGGTGATTTGTTAAAAGTGAAAGTAAAAGTTAATTATTTAAATAGAGTAAATATTTGAAAATTACTATAATAGTTTTGTAATTTTATATATACTATTTTGTTTTTTTTCTAATGAGTAAAAAAAACATATTTACGAAAATGCCATTAACGAAATTTACCACGTAAGCGGACAACTCTACTAATGGAGTGCAACATAGTAGAGTTAAAGTATGTTAGTAGAGTTGACATGAACTAAAAGTCGTGTATAGTAGAGTTAGAATTTATACGTAGTAGCGCTTTAATCAACTCTACTAAACTAACGTAGTAGAGTTAAAGTGTGTTTAGTAGAGTTGACATGAGTTAAAATTTTTGTATAGTAGTGTAAAAAATTTATGCATAGTAGAGTTGATTTTTGCGCTTTAATCAACTCTACTAAACTAACCGAGTGCAAAGTAGTAGAGTTAAAGTGTGTCTAGTAGAGTTGACATGAATTAAAAGTCGTGTATAGTATAGTTAGAATTTATGCGTAGTAGAGTTGATTTTTACTCTTTAATCAACTCTACTAACCTAACGTAGTATAGTCTAAGTGTGTAGTAGAGTTGAGTTGTGCGAAAAATCCATGCATAATAGAGTTAAAAAGTTAAACTAGTGGTAGAATTAAAGAGTGTTTAGTAGTGTTATTGTCCTTTGTAGTAGAGTTGATTTTGAAAACCTAAACTACATCCGCATTAGAGTTTAAATTACGAATTTACCCTTAGTTATTAGCTGATCTACTGCACACCTAACTGCTTCCTCCATAAGTGACGCCATTGTAGCTTTCTTTAAGCTCATTTGCTTCTTTTAAGGTCCTTTATTGTAGTGTTTATTGGCTTTTTTGTTTGGATCTATGGATCAAATAATTTTGGTTTGTGGGATTTGGACTTTTAAAGAAAGTCGATGGATTTTTTCGGTGGACTAGTCCTACGGGTGTTAGATCATAGGCATTAGTGAAAATTTAAGGCTCGAAGAATTTCTGGAGATGGTTTATGCCAATTTTTGTTTGGATCAACAATGTCATGAGGTAAAATTAAGCTACATGCCAAATGTAGTAATTCATTCACTACCACAAGATACTCCCCCTGTATTTGTAAGTTACGGAAGAAAATTGTAAGTGTTTACACAAAAATTTTGTAAAGAAGCAATGCATCTATGTGTCAAGATTTCCACTAGATCTCGTGTTTCAGCGAGTTTTCGTGAAAAAGGTAGCGGTAAAGTTAACGACGACGAGAAATTCCATTGTAAGTGGGAGAACTATGATGCCTCGTATAATAGAGTTGCCCCTTGGTGTAATAGAGTTGATCATTTGTCTTGTATAGATGGCCCTTATAGTAGAGTTGGTGAAAAGTGTTGTGTAATTGATCCGGTGTTTAGTAAAGGTGGACCAAACAATAAGCGTATGCTGGAAAATGTGAAACACAAAATTGAACATGCTGAGGACGAATTAGCGAAATTCAGATTTGACTGTTGCGATGATATGGATGGCGCAAGCTCAGATGATGAAGATTATATCAGTGTTCGTAGAAAATCAAAGGAAGAAGAGAAGAAAAACATCTCGGAGAAAGCAATGGGGTTGGATTTGAAGGCTGAGTATTTGGACATAGAAATGTCAGCACTAGCATTGGTTGTTGGAGAACGATACTCATAAAAAAAAAGAACTTGTGACGATGCTAAATATTCTTTCTGTCTTACAAATGTTTGACTTCGATGTTGTGGTTTCATCGAAGACAGTGTGTGATGTGAAATGTTGGGTATGAAACTATCAATGGAGAGTGCAAGCTTCACCTTTAACGATGGCGGTTGTTTCTTTGTCCGGAAGTATAGGGGAGAACATAGTTGTTCTGTTACAGAGAGATCAGGTCGTGCACGAAAAGCGTCTACTGAAGTCTTAAGATGGTTATACATGGATTTTGTAGGTGGAATTAGGCCATATGTTCTTCCTCGACAGTTGTTGATTCAATGAACAAGCAATTCAGTCTAAACGTACAAACTTCATATAATGTAATTCGGCATGGTGGAGCTTATTATAGTAGAGTTATTGTGGAAATAATAGAGTTAATCTTCCTTGTTGTAGAGTTAAATGTCAGCATGGTGGAGTTAATTTTTACGTAGTAGAGTTAATGTTGAAGTCAAGTATAGTTAATCTTCCTTGTAGTGGAGTTAATATAGTCATGGTGGAGTAAAATTAGTAAGTAGTAGAGTTAAATTCTTCGTAGTGGAGTTAAGGTGGAAATAGAAAAGTTAATCGTCCTTGTAGTGGAGTTAATGTAGTCAGTTAAACTTGTATAGTAGAGTTAGACGTCGGTATGGTACGGTGAAGTTAATTTTTAAGTGGTAGAGTTAATGTGGAAATAGTAGAGTTAAGTTTCCTTGTAGTAGAGTTAAATTTCCTCGTAGTGGAGTTAAACGTCCTTCGTAGTAGAGTTAACGTCGTCATAACTACAATTTATGCAGCTAAAGTACTGGAAAGCACACTGTACTCTAAGCTAAGAAGGAGCTCTAGTTACAGGTTCTTCTGAAAGTAGTTTCCAAGAACTTTTGTCATACTTGTTTACTATAAGAAGAGCGAATCCTGGAAAACCCTAATAAAGCTCGAAGTAGACGGGCAAGACATGTTCAAGTTTATATTCATAGCCTTTGATGCAAGTATTAGGGTACTCTAAGCTAAGCAGGATGGAAATATATAATGCTTTCATAGTAGAGTTGGTTTAGGTGATTGATAGAGTCGATTAATAGAGTTTATTTTGGTGTAGTAGAGTTCAGTTAAGTATAATAGAGTTTTTTATATGTAGTAGACTTCATGTATTAGTAGAGTTTATTTATGTGTAGTAGAGTTCAATTTAGTAGAGTTCATTTTGACAGTTTAGTGGAGTTTATTTATGTGTAGTAGAGTTGACTGCTAGTTTAGTAGAGTTAATTTATGTTTGATAAAGTTGCATTTTCTCGTTTACCAGGTACGTCTTAATCAGGTAACTACAAAGCTTCTGGATATAATGCCTCTTTGGTCACACGATATTGCAGATCCAAAAGTGGACACCATGCTTAGAGACATACTTGTCTATAGTCTAGATGAATCCGTCTGGGACATAAGTAATAAGAGGAAGCCATATGCTTATGTCGAGGATAGGATGAACAAGCGTAGTGCTCATTCAAATGAGGCAATGAAGAAAGTGAAAGAGAAGAAAAATCATAAGGATGTGGTCAAACATAAGGAGAAAGAGAAAGAGATGGATGACTCCACTACCTTGAAGGATGTGGTGAGAGTCGTTAAAAAGAAAAAAACAGAAGGAAGAGGAGTCGAGTGTTTTGCTTGACACTCTTAGAGGTTTGATCAATGCCTTGATGATCATCAATGCCATGTAGAGTATAAGTGCCCTTTTTGTAGGATGCACTTTTGATCGATTTAATCAGTTCCTAAAATGCTACCCTTCCCCATGGATGCCTCTCGAACATCGTCTTGTCCGGTAGAGTTAGTTCATGTATGGTCTTTCGAATGGTAGAGTTAATTCTTGTTCGGTAGAGTTAGTTTACGTATGGTCTTTCGAATGATAGAGTTATTTCTTGTTTGGTAGAGTTTGTTCATGTATGGTCTTTCGAATGGTAGAGTAATTGTTGTTGTCAATAATACCCATATACCTTATATATTTATATAAATACTATCGAATGACCAAAACCAAGTAATATTAGTCCTTCAAGTGTATAAAAGATCGCATCTTTGCGATAACATGTTCTTAAAACATGTGGGTTTAAACTACGACTATACAAATATACTACTCTAAGACTATACAAACTAAGATTATACAAATCTGCAAAGCTACTACTCTAAGACAATACAAATTAAGATTATATAAATCTATCAACCCAGCAGGAGGTCTTGGGAGGCTGTCATGAGGGCACCCTTATCACACAATTGTTTCGGGTCTGGATCAGTGTAAGCAATTGACTCCTCCACTAGAAGTTCCTATATGGATTCAATGGTGCATTTCAACCGAGAGAAGCTCATGTACTCATCATTAAAACCTTTGAAGTTGCATCCGAGAGCCAAACACTCCATCATCTTGAGAACGCACACGCCACAGTCGCCTGACTGGTTATTATGTGGTACGCCCTTAATAACACGAGAAATTTTATATTTAGCCGCGCTAATGTGTGGACGCATCTCCTCAGTTGAGAAACGCTTAATTATCTTGGGAATCATCACGACATATCACCTACAAAAAAGGAGAAGCATGTAAATGGTCTACTATACGATAAATGAACTCTACTACAAGGTAAATGAACTCTAGTATGCGGTAAATGAACTCCACCGCAAGGTAAATGTACTGTATTATA
>JAKUCM010000366.1:0-78975 GCA_023374145.1 Lepidium sativum | reverse complement strand
AAGACTTTATTGCGACTTGATGAGTTGTTTTTATCAATCATTGAAGTTCTTGAATATTTTCAGGATGAAGGTACACACACCACCAAAAGACGACAAACATATGGTCTTCTCAAATATTTCCACACTGTTGATTTTGTTTTTTGATCTAAAGTTAATGATGATTATGTGGGAGTCACTGACAACTTATCAAAAGCTTTACAAAGATGAGACCAAGATATCTTGATTGCTATTTCATTGGTGAAATCTACTGAGAGACAGTTGATAAGCTTAGAAATGATAGATGTGATGATTTTCTTGTTTAAGTTTTGTCTTTAAGTGAGCAAAATAAAACTAAAATTCTTAATATGGATGAGGAATTTGTTGAATCGAGAAGACAAAGAAAAAATACCAACCTAACCAACTTGCATCATTACAATGTGGACTGTTTCTACATTGTCTTAGACATGCAACTTCAACAGTTTAATGATCATTTTAATGAGGTAAATTCAGAACTACTTTGCTGACAACCTTAAATCCAACAGTTTGATAAGTTAAGATTGATAAGATAACTAGTTTTATACTGATGATTTTAGTTTTGTAGAGTGCAAATCTCTTGATCAACATCCTCATTTCTATCTTGATAATGTGCAA
This sequence comes from Lepidium sativum, assembly GCA_023374145.1. Classification (NCBI taxonomy): domain Eukaryota; kingdom Viridiplantae; phylum Streptophyta; class Magnoliopsida; order Brassicales; family Brassicaceae; genus Lepidium; species Lepidium sativum. The sequence continues at coordinate 78,345 of JAKUCM010000366.1, read as the reverse complement.
CAAGATGAAATATTTGCTAGTCTCAAAAGTCTTGGTGATCTTGTTCGTGTTATGGTGGAGAAAAAAAAACATATATCTCACCCTTTAGTTTATCGACTTTTAAAGTTGGTTCTAATTCTATCAGTTTCGACTACAACTGTTGAAAGATGGTTCTTTGCAATGAATATTGTCAAGACTTATTTGCGTAATCGTATTGGTGATACATTTTATTAGTGATTGGCTAGTTAGTTTATTGAAAAACAGGTACTTGACAATGTAACTAATGAAACAATAATACACAATTTCGAGAATATAAGTAGGATATATCCTTAATATAGCTATTTGTATTGATAAGTTAAAATTTATCTACATTTTTGATAAAAAATATTTTAACCCCCATAGATCAAATTTTGGCTCCGCCACTGGCTTCCACCATTTTGTTTTCATGTTTCCTTTACGATCTTTGACTTTACCCATCTTCTTCAATCAATCCTAGACTTAAACCAGAATCTAAACCTATATCACAAATCGATTTTAATTAACTTAAACCGGTACCTAACCCATGCACCAAACATATTTCATTATCTAAAAAACAACACAATTTTTTTGGCAGAAGATTTTCGTCTATTTCTTCATGAATTGAGACCTTTGAAAATGCCAAGGAAGAAGTTTCTTTTTTACTTCTTTTTCAACAAAGAAAGTTCGTCGAAGACAAACGAGCTAACGCAGAAACAACCTCTTCTTCTTCAATATTACAAACAAGCTTCACCGACTCCATCACCAATTCTCTCCAAAAAAATCTCAATTTCATTCCTTGCGATTAATTTTATTGTATCTTTTTGGTTTTATTGGCCATGAAACTTTCTCCGGAAAGTTCACTGACGATTTCGATGATATCCTCAAAAACGCCGTCGAAATATACCAGAGGAATTTCCGGTTAAACATCACTGGAGAACTCGACGACTTTACACTTAAACACGTTGTGGCAATCCTGACATAGTCAATGGAACCTCGACCATGCAGAGTGGTAGAAGAGCCTACGAGGTCTCTTTAGGCGGACGAGGTGCACGTTTTCACGCAATGAACGCTATACGCTCTTCCCGGGAGAGCCACCGTTGTAATCTAACCTACGCGTTTGATCCTCAAAACGCGTTGACAGAAGAAGTCAAGAGCATGTTTGCACGCGCGTTTGCTCGTTGGGCGGAAGTAATTACAATAACGTTCAGGCAAGTGGAGACGTTCTCAACCTCTGACATTAGCATCGGGTTCTACACCGGTGAGCACGGAGACGGAGAACCATTTGACGGAATCTTGGGAACGTTGGCTCACGCATCCTCACCGCCAAACTGACATTTCCACCTCGACAGCGACGAGAACTGGATCGTCTCTGGCGAAGGTGGGGACGGTCCTCTCTCCGTGAGAGAGACTATTGATTTGGAATCAGTAGCTATTCATGAAATCGGACATATTCTAGGGTTAGGTCATTCCTCAGTAGAAGATTCGATCATGTATCCAACCATCGGGACGGGAAGACTTAAGGTTGATCTGAAAACGATGACGTAGGAGTCCAGTATTTGTACGGTGCGAATCCTAACTTCAATGGAACTTGATCTCCACCGTCCACTGAACAGCGTGACACTGCTGATTCAGGTTCTGCTGGTACAATCTACGGCTCTAGATCGGTTTTGACTACTCTACTTCTGTCCACGATTGGATTGTTTTTGTGTTTGATATAAATAATTAGACTCTCATTGCGTTAGTTTATTCATTTACAGATTATGACATGATTCGAATTTTCTGTTTCATTTTTTTTTATCTTCGTTTTTAACACATGGTTTAATTACATTCATTGTCTCTATTTTAATACATAGACTACTTTATTTTTCCGTTACCAATTAAGTTTCGAATGGGATCTATAAGTTAATAGTTCAAACTACTTTTAACTAATCATTTGAAAACTGAAAATTAATAATTTTCAATATTACCATTATAAATGGGCCCATTATAACAAAAAAAATGATTACTATTTGACCTTGTTGAAGAAAGTTATCATTGCTTATGGAAGCATCGGGTTTCATCTCAACTTAATAAATGCAAAAATTTAATACTAATACTAATATGTCAAAACAGATTATAAGAAAAAATACAATAATTACAAAAAGGTAAGTTAGGAACACAAAGATATGTTAATTTAATTCAAATACATCATCAAACCATCACATTAACGACACATGGGTCGATTAGTCCCCCACCCTACACTAGCCTCAACCTTTTCTTATAATTATCTTTCGCCTTTCTATATTATTCTCCATTAACTCCCACTTTTTATGTTTATGCCTTTATGGTTAAATCAATATTATATTGTTATATAAACTCCACAAATCCCCTTACTTTGGGCTACGACTCATCGTATAAAGCAAAGCGGATACAAGATTATTCCCGACAACAATAAAACAAACAAACACAAGAACTCTCTCCAAACTTACTCAAAAAAATGGGTTTGCTTCCATGTTCATGTTCTCTACCTTGCAATAAAAGTAGATCAGAATGCAAAACGAAATCTACTCATTACCAATCAGAATATTCCACGTCATCATCACTGTTGTCGCAGCCAAGTCTTCCATTGGTTCCTTCCTTGTCTTTTCAGCCATTAGGCTCCACCGTAGATCACAAGTGTTTAGCCACGCTCAAAGGTTACTCATCTTACGTCTCTTCTCTTGCTGTCTCCGAGAAGTTCTTCTACACAGGCTCTTCCAATAGCAAGATACGTGTATGGCCCCTCGAACCTTCGTTTTCGCCGGAATATTCCACCGGCGTCGATCATGACAAGAACATAGTTGCCACCGGAAACGGAGGAGTTAAATCGTTGGTTATTCTAGGCGACAAGCTAATAAGTGCTCATCAGGATCATAAGATTCGTGTATGGAAGATCATCGACGAGAACATTCGCAGAGATCAGAAGTACAAGTGTGTGGCGACTCTTCCGACAATGAACGACCGTTTCACGAATCTCTTTTGTCGGAAAAGCTACGTGGAAGTCCGACGGCACAAGAAGAGCTCGTGGGTTCACCACTTGGACGCTGTGTCATCTCTAGCCTTGTCACAAGACGCCTCTCTGCTTTACTCTGCTTCGTGGGATCGAAGTTTCAAGATATGGAGAACAACCGATTTCAAATGCTTGGAGTCTATCGAAAAAGCACACGACGACGCCATTAACGCACTTGTGGTCTCTCAAGACGGGTTTGTCTACACAGGTTCGGCAGATAAGAAGATCAAAGTGTGGAACAAAAAGGACAAGAAACACTCTCTGGTCGCTACTTTAACCAAACATCTATCTGCAGTCAATGCTTTAGCAGTTAGTGAAGATGGGAAGATTCTTTACTCAGGAGCTTGTGATAGATCAATACTTGTATGGGAAAGATTAAACAAAGAAGATGATGATGTTGATGAAGAATCACATATGTCTGTTGTGGGAGCTTTAAGGGGACACACAAAGGCGATTCTGTGTTTAACGGTTTCATCTGATTTAGTGTTTAGTGGATCAGCGGATAAGAGCTTAAGGATTTGGAAGAGAGGATTATTAATGGAGAAAGAAAGTTATTCTTGTTTGGCAGTTTTGGAAGGACATACTAAGCCTGTTAAGTGTTTGGCAGTCTCACTTTCTGATTCCGATTCTGATTCTGGTTATTGTTGTATGGTTTATAGTGGTAGTCTTGATCTTTCTGTTAAGGTTTGGGACTTCAGGGTCTCATTTGTTTAACTACTTATGTACAGTCGTTTTAGTAATTATTGATTAAGCTCTGAATTAGATTATATATATATGAATGTGTTAAACAATAATGGAGCTAGCTAGGGTCAGTCATAATCATAAACCTACGACATTCCGTTTTGATAGTCGCCTATATGTTATCTAAAATGACCCTTCACGGTTTAGATTAGATAAACTTAAGTGGATATTTTGTTTTTCTTTGTTAAATATAGAGTTGAAGTAACCAAAAACTTCTCACAGAGCAATTATAAAACTTAATTTGAGTTGACCATGTGGGCAGGTGGTTTTGTGACTTGTGGTGTGGTAGAAGTTATTAATCTGGAATATGTATGTAATAAGTGATAATTGACAAAAGAAAGGAGAAAAAACATTGATACAAGAATAGTGGAATTATGTAATAACGAATCACGTAGTTTTGTCGTCCACTATCTATTGGTTATAATATAATGATAGGAATGTGTATTGCTTCATACACGTGAAGTATGAGGAGAAAATAAAACTTTCTTCTTCCAACAACTTTGATATTTATATTAGCTTTGGAATTTAAGACTGAGGAAAATAATTTATATAATACAACTTTTTGATGTGATTCTCCAGATATCATTTCCAAAACATTAATATATGTCACTGATATAGAACTGTTATAGATATACGTACGTAAAAGTTATGATGATAAGTCTCAAGACCAAAGCTGGAGGAGCAAATTATCGATTAAGTTGTAATAGTTTATGAGTTATCTAAACTATATATGTTTTATAGTAGAATTAGGAATTAATTTTATAATACAAAATCGTGACATAACATAAAAGACTAAGAATTTGAAAATTTTAATTTTGAACGAGTTTTCAAAGCTAATAAAAAAGTGTCTTTATAATGTTTAGTGCTTACAAAGGTTTGATCTAATAGATCGGTATCAAAGCATTACTGAAATTAAACAAAGAATGTTTCTTCGTGAAAACCATTCACGAGAGAAAGAGAGGATTTCTACAAGAAAGAGAAACTTGTAGATCAAGGTACTTCAACAAAGAAGTGTTGAAGAGCGAATGAGGGAGATCGAAGTTTGCCTTTCAGTAACTAAAATCTAATCTTTATCGAAGCAAATCATGGATGATAAATAGCTACAACCTACGACGAACAAACCTAAGGAAGGAGGTCCACCGCCGATTCAATCACCTATGTTAACTACCACAAACTATACTCTATGGTCCATAAGGATGAAGTTAAATCTCAAAGTGCATAAGGTTTGGAAAGCTATAGAACAAGGAATGAATGAAGGAGAGAAGAATGATCTAGCCAGCACTTATCTTATAAATGTTAGGTTTTTAAGCGATTCGACAATTACTAATTGATTAATCTAGCAAAACCCTAAGCCCTAGGTCTTGTATTAACTTAATTGAATCTGATAAATAGAGAATTCGATTATACCTAAAGTTTGGTTAGTGCAGCGGATATAAGATCAGGTATGAGATCAGCAAGTGCTCCAAGTGTAGTACATTTATTGATAGTCCACACGCACGCAAGTAGGAGATAAGTTTGCTAGAACTTTGTGTACAATTTTCTTAAGATTTCGACTTGTGCAGTCAGCGGCTAAGGTTTCTTATATGATCAAAAACGTGCCCTATATCATATATATATATAGGGAGTTTAAGTTAACCTAATTAATTCCTAGTTGAACTAGGATTAATTTAGGTCCAACCAAAAACACCTAATTAATTCATAGTTGACTTAGGACTAATTTAGACCCAGCCCGAACCACCTAATTAATTTCTAGTTGAATTAGGATTAATTTAGGCCCAGCCCGAAACACCTAATTAATTCCTAGTTGAATTAGAATTAATTTAGGTCTGGTCCAAAACACATGTTCTCATCTAAAACCATGTATTATTATGCTCAAGTCATGAATCATTCCTATAATGATCATTCCCTATTGAGTTGTCTCAATTTGCTTAGGTGTGTGACCCAATAGGATCATATAGTACTAGCAGTGAGTATCTCAACTCACATATTGTAAGTGGACTCTAGCAAGCCATTACAACCCCTAATACCATATGACTTTGTCTAATATCGATGTTAGATGCGACCACACGAGTAAGTACAAATGATTGCAGGGCATTCGCAACAATTTCCCACTTGTACTAGAATCATATATTCCCAAAATCCATTTGTCTCCATATCTCTATCTTCTCTAAGGCAAGAGTTCGTGTCATCCTTATTTTAATGAGCCAGATCAATGTTCATCGAACTTGAATTTGTACTGATAGAGCAATCAAGCGTCTTTCACCTTGTACGGCCATGTATTTTACAGTATCAAATCTTTCAAAGGGCCCGGAGATATCTTTCTCCCGTATATAGGAGGGACAAATTCCATTTTATTCCATCCTCTGTTCCTTTCTAACATTTCATGATCTGTCCAACAAATTCATTTATAACCACCAGTTACGGTTGGCGTTTGAAATTTTCAAAACACACCAATTCATGTGCAAGAAAACAGCATGAGCTCAGGTCTAAGGACTATGCTCTATAGTCGTATGAGAATCTCTTATGACACTCATTATACGATCTCGTAGAGTTCTCATAGCGGGTCATTTCCGATGCTATGTTCATGTGACACACATCTATGTGATTGACTTGATACTTATTATCAACGACTCCATGAAACTTAGTCATCACTCACCTCACATACTAGTCTATCTCGTTATTAGTATCCCACTTTAATAACCATTGACTAGGGAATGAAATAATTCATGCATTTTACGCCTATAGGGTTTCATGACCAAGTCCTCAACTTGATGACCTATAAGAATGTCATGATTATTTCAGGATAAATATTTAATACAAGTATTAAATAGAAATGAAATAATTTCATTAAAACATAACCAAAGTATGTTTACATCATAACATAAAACTATTGTAACTCCCACTGGAACTAAGATTACATCTTAAGATACCTAAGGCATATGCCATTGGCATGATACTCATGCTTAGTCCATGAAAGAACTTTCGTCAAAGGATTAGCGACATTCTCTTCGCTTGAAACTCGGCTGATCTTCACGTCTCCTCTTTCAACAGTATCTCTAATCAGATGATATCTCCTCTCTATATGCTTGGATCTCTGGTGCGATCTGGGCTTCGTTGCATGTGTAATGGCTATATTGTTATCACAATACAGCGGCAACAGCTCAGCAATACTCGGAATCACACCAAGTTCAGAGATGAACTTCTTTATCCACACAGCTTCTTTCGCAGCTTCAGAAGCAGGGATATATTCAGCTTCAGTAGTGGAGTCAGCAACGATGCTTTGCTTGGAACTCTTCCAACTAACTGCACCGCCATTCTGACAGAAGACGTAACCGGACTGAGACCGGGAATCATCCTTATTCGTCTGAAAGCTTGCATCCGTGAATCCACTAATAACCAACTCCTCACTTTCTCCGTTCACCAAGAACATATCCTTAGTATTCCTCAAATATTTCAGGATGTTCTTGACGGCAGTCCAATGAGCCTCACCTGGATTTGATTGGTACCTGCTTGTCATACTTGATGCACAAGCAACATCTGGACGAGTACAAATCATAGCGTACATGATGGATCCTATTGCAGAAGCATAGGGAATCCTACTCATGCATTCTCTCTCAGCAGGTGTCTTGGGACACCCCGTCTTACTTAGAACCATGCCATGAGACATTGGTAAGAAGCCCTTCTTGGAATCATGCATACTGAATCTGCTCAAGACCTTATCTATGTAAGTGTCTTGACACAATCCGATCAGCCTTTTAGGTATATCTCGATAGATCCTGATTCCAAGAATATAGGCGGCTTCCCCCATGTTCTTCATCGAGAAACATTTTCCGAGCCAAGCCTTAACGGACTTCAGCAATGGAATGTCATTTCGATAAGTAAGATATCATCCACGTACAACACAAAAAACGCAACTGCGCTCCCACTAAACTTCTTGTATACGCATCTTTTTTCTTCGTTCCTGATGAAGCCAAGTTCTTTGACTGCTTCAACAAAACGAATATTCCAACTCCGTGATGCTTGCTTTAATCCATAAGTGGATTTGTGAAGTTTGCACACTTTCCCAGCAGTTTTAGGATCAACAAAATCTTCGGGTTGTGTCATATACATATCCTCTTCTAGAATACCATTCAGGAATGCGGTTTTGACATCCATCTACCAAATCTCATAATCATAATGAGCAGCAGTCGCTAGGAGAATCCGAATAGACTTAAGCATAGCTACTAGAGAGTAGGTTTCATCATAGTCAACACCGTGAACTTGTTTGAAACCCTTAGCTACCAGTCTAGCTTTATAAATCTGTATGTTACCATCTACATCAATTTTCTTCTTGAAAACCCATTTACACTCGATTTCTTTCGCACCATGAGGTAAATCGACCAACGACCAAACTTGGTTTTCTAACATGGATTCCATTTCGGATTGTGTGGCCTTTAACCACTTTTCGGAGTCAGGGCCCATCATTGCTTCTTTGAAGTTTGCAGGTTCATCGTTGTCAACGATCAACAAATCATGTCCTTCAGTCACGAGGAATCCCAGATATCTCTTGAGTTCATGACGGATTCTACCGAATCTGCGAACTTCAGGCTCTACAGGTGTTGATTCGACAACATCTTGCGAGTCTATCTGCTGCTCATCATGTACGGATTAAGCAGCTTCCTGTAGCTTTCGAATTTCTTCGAGTTGTACTTTACTCCCACTGTTTTTCTTAGAAAGAAACTCTCTCTCAAGAAAAACACCATGTCGACTAACAAACACTTTGTTCACGGTTCGGCTGTAGAAATAGTACGCCTTGATTTTCTACGGATAACCAACGAAGAAGCATTTATCTGTTTTCGGTGAAAGTTTATCGGATATTAATCGTTTCACATAAACCCCGCATCCCCAAATCTTCACAAAAGACAGATTGGGAATTTTTTCTGTTCACATCTCATATGGTGTCTTTGCCACTGATTTTTATGGCACTCTATTCAGCATAAACGCAGAAGTTTCTAGAGCATATCCCCAAAAGGATAACGGAAGATTAGTGTGACTCATCATTGATTGAACCATGTCAAGTAATGTTCGATGCCTCCTCTCAGACACACCATTCCATTGTGGTGTTCAGGGAGGAATGTGTTGCGAAATAATTCCACAATCTCTCAGATAGTCGCTGAACTCTTGACTTAAGTATTCACCTCCTCGATTAGATCGAAGAACCTTAATACTCTTGCCAAGTTGATTATGTACTTCATTTTAGAACTCTTTGAACTTTTAAAAAGATTCTGATTTGTGTCTCATTAAATAGACATAACTGTATCTACTGAAGTCATCAGTAAATGTAATGAAGTAGTTGAAATTTCCTCTGGCACTTAGGCTCATCGGACCGCATACATCGGTATGTATAAGACCCAATAAATCGATGGCCCTTTCATTGAGTTTGTTGAAATGAGCCTTTGTCAATTTTCCCAATAAACAAGATTCACATTTCTCAAATGATTCATAATCAAATGAGTCCAAAAGCCCATCATGATGAAGTTTTTGGATGTTTTTCTCGTTTATATGCCCTAAACGACAATGCCAAAGAAAACTCAAGTTCGAATCATTTACTTTGAAGCGTTTGATATTAATGTTATATATAGGTGTAGATTGGTGAAGAATATAAAGCCCATTCGATAATGGGGCGCTGCAATAAAATAAGTCATCTCGAGTAAAGGAACAACATTTGTTTTTAATCGAAAATGAAAAACCTTTAGTATCCAAAACCGAAACAGAAACAATGTTTCTGCTTATAGCAGGTACATAGTAGCAGATTATATGTTCCTACGGCTAATGCAGTAACTCTTGTTCCATTTCCTACATATAAGTCCACTTGCCCCTTCTCAAGGCTTCTACTGTTGCTTAGGCCCTGCATATTAGTACAAATATGAGCACCACAGCCGGTATCAAGTACCCATGAAGTAGAACTTGTTGAAGCAACATTTATTTCGATAACAAAAATACCTGAAGGAGCGTCATACTGCTTCTTCATCTTCTTGTAATCTTCCAAAAATTTCTTGCAGTTTCTTTTCCAATGTCCTTGCTCGTTACAGTAATTGCAAACGTCCGTTTTAGATGGGCCAGGCCTGGGTATGGATGTGGCGGCTCCTGGTTTACAACCATGTTAACTTTAGCCTTTCCCTTACCCTTGTCCTTCCCACGTTTCTTAAACGATTTACCCCCTTGCACTAAGAGTACAGGCGGGGCACCCTTCTTGACATTCGGTTCTGCTGTCTTGAGCATTCCATGCAGCTCAGTCAACGTCTTCATCATGATGTTCATATTATAGTTCAATACGAACTGATGATAATAAGACGGCAGCTACTGAAGTATGATGTCCGTAGCCAACTCTTGGCTAAGGGGACAGTTTAGTTTAGCCAGATTATCAATATAACCCACCATTTTCATGACATGACTACTCACCGAACAATCCTTCGATAGTTTGCATTCGATGAGAGATTTCACCGTTTGGTATCTCTCATATTGTGCATGTTCCTGAAAAATTCCCTTCAGGCCAGTCACGATCTCGATGGGCGACACCACATTCTCGTACTGCAGTTGTAGTTCCGAGATCATGGTCGCAAGCATCAAGCATTACACATCTATCACATCGTTGGAATGCTTATCCCAAGCATTCCTAGCTGCAACAGTGGCATTGGCAGCCGGTCTAGGTGGCAAGATTTGTTCCAAAACATAGTCTTTCTTCTCCTGTCTAAGAACAATTCTCAGGTTACGGTACCAACTCAGGAAATTCTTCCCATTCAACTTGTCATTCTCAAGGACAGATCGAAGGGAGAATGAGTTGTGGTTGTTGTTGTTATTTGTCATAGCTGAAATTAAGAGAGGTAACGAGTTTTAGTTATGATGGTTTTAAGTGTTGAGAAATCTTAACATATTTAAGAAAACTCACATTGTGTTCAATCAATAGTTCCTCGATTGAATACAATGATCATGAGATCCATATTTGAAACAAAATCTGAGTGAACTGAGCTCATCGCCCAGACCTTAGTTATTTAGGTAAGCAACTTATTTGGTAGTTTTATCACATATATAACTCTCGGTCGTGATTTGACATCTCATATGCCAAAATTACTCCGATGTCTCAAAGCTCAAGACTGTCTTGATAGCTCAGTCAAGTAAACCAATCTCATAATCATATGGTAACGGTTACCATCTGCCTCACCCATGTCAAAGTAGGTACCTAACCCGAGCTAGCCCACCATACGATGAAACGAGTCTTGACAGTTGACGTGAAGTGGATAGACATGAATTTCTTGATATTTGTTTGAGGATTTAAACTTTAACTTGAATGTATATCATATATGCACTCAAGAGGGTTAAAAGGTGATTTTAAAAACCAAAGAAATCAAATCAAAGGCTTTAAAATTTTATTTATGATTTTTCTAATCATGACCCTGTGCCGGTTGGCACCTGCTGGTTTTTCTCCAACTTGGTATTATTTTTTTTAAACTGATTGCGAGAAAACCAGATTCGGTCTAATTTTATTAAACTTGATCATCCAGGGCTATTTTAAATTAGGTTATATTTTATTTCGGTTTATCACATCAGAACCCTGAAACCATACCCTAATTTTCTATTTCAATGAAACCCTAATTTCTCGATTTCAATGAAGCCCTAATTTTTCGATTTCAATGAAACCTTAATCATGCAATTCTAATTCAATTAAAACAAACTTTTAATCAATCAATCAAGCATGAAAACATAAGATTACATTAAGGTTACAACCCAATCTGATTTTCTCGATTTCAACAAAACCTTAATTTTTGATTTCAATGAAACCCTAATTTTTGGTTTCAATGAAACCCTAATCATGCAATTTTAATTCAATTAAAACAAACTTTAATCAATAAACCAAGCATGAAAACATCAGATTTCATTAGGACTACAACCAGCTCAAATTTTTGATTTCAGCAATAATAAAATCAGCTCTGATTTTTCGATTTCATCAAAACCGTAATCATTCAATTAAAACAAACTTTTAATCAATCAATCAAGCATGTAAACATCATATTTCAATAAGAATACAACCTGGCTCTGATACCACTGTTAGGTTTTTAAGCAATTCGACAATTATCAATTGATTAATCTAGCAAAACCCTAAGCCCTAGGTCTTGTATTAACTTAATTGAATTTGATAAATAGAGAACTCGATTATACCTTAATTTTGGTTAGTGCAGCGGATATAAGATCAGGTATGAGATCAGCAAGTGCTCCAAGTGTAGCACCTCTATTGATAGTCCACACGCACGCAAGTAAGAGAGAAGTTTGCTAGAACTTTGTGTGCAATTCTCTTAGGATTTCAACTTGTGCAATCAGCAGCTAGGGTTTCTTATATGATCAAAAACGTGCTCTATATAATATATATAGGGAGTTTAAGTTAACCTAATTAATTTCATGTTCTCATCTGAAACCATGTATTACTATGCTCAAGTCATGAATCATTCCTATAATGATCATTCCCTATTGAATTGTCTCAATTTGCTTAGGTGTGTGACCCAATAGGATCATATAGTACTAGCAGTTAGTATCTCAACTCACAGATTGTAAGTGGACTCTAGCAAGTCATTACAACCCCTAGTACCATATGACTTTGTCTAATCTCGATGTTAGAACCGATCACACGAGTAAGTACAAATGATTGCAGGGCATTCCCAACACCAAAGTATACCAGAAACACTTATTTTGTAAGTAGGTGATCTTAATACTTCTAAAGATGTATGGGAAACAATCAAATCTCGATATGATGAAACTGAAAGAGTGAAAGAGGCAAGGCTACAAAATTTGATGGTTGAATTTGATCGGATGGAGATGAAAGAAATCGTTACAATTGATGACTTTTTTGGTAAGCTCTTGGAAGTATCATCGAAGTCAGCGGCTCTTGGAGAACACAAAGCTGAGCAAACTTGTCAAAAAGTTTCTCAATAGTCTTCGAAGGAGAAAGTATATTCACATCATTGCTGCTCTTGAACAAGAGCTTGACCTTAACAAAATAGGCTTCCAGGATATAACTAGAAAGTTAAAAGCATATGAAGATAGAATTTATGATGAAAAAAAACAAGATGATCAAGGAAAGCTTATGTATGCGGGTATGGAGTCTCAAGATGGCTATGGACAAGGTGGGAAGTGGTCAAGGTGGTAGAGGCGTTTGAAGAGGTCAAAGTCCTGATAAGACTTCTTAAGCTTCAAGATGCGTTTGAAATGAGGAAGTAAAAAAAAAAAAGAGAACACACAAGAAGGAGATGATCTATTTATGCAGGAAATTCTATTTCTCAACGAAAACAATTTCGAACCTAGCACATACAAAAAGTCAATGAATGGAGACAAGAATTGGTATTTGATAATGGAGCAAGCAATCATATGACTGCGAATCTAAAATATTTCTTCAAGATTGATGAAAATATCACAGAAATGTTAGATTCGAAGATGATTCGCGTGTGGATATCAAAGCAAAAGTTTTGATCATGTATATTTATAAAGGAGGAGAAAAAGGTCCTTTTGAACGTTTACTATATTTCGGACTTGAAGAGCAAAATTATGTCGAGGACAAGTTACAGAGTGAGGTTGTGAGGTTAGGATGAGTAGCAAAATTTGTTTGATAGAGAAGGAAAGTTAATGGTCAAGGCAAAGAGATTAAGAAATTGGATATACAAAGTAGAGATGGAGGTGATAACAAGGTTTTTACCCTCGTTAGTCAAATCTATTGTAATACAATAGGTATCAAATCAAAGTGTGGTGCTAACACAAGGGATATGATAAACAAATCTAGTTCAAGTGCATCAATTTTCAGGGTCAGGTCAAACAAAACAAATAATAATGGCAGAAACAGAGTACAAAGAAAAACAGAGCAAGTAACTAAAACAGGATATGAACTTCGAAAATCAGAAAGCAAAAGCAGGATCATGAGGAAGAAAGGTCAGTGATTTCAGTCTGACTAAGGGTTGCTAGACTTTTCTAGCAACCGATTAAGCAAGATCTAAGGATGAATAACACAAAAACTGGGTAAACAAGCCATTCTTATAAACATGAAATCTCAACCTGCTAAGATCTAACCCAAAACTCTTTGGAGGTTTCTCAGCAAATTGGCATGACGAACAAGTTCTCAAATCAGCAAACTAACCACCTAAACGACCAATCTCTTGGGATAGGAATGCAAGTCCTAACTACACCTAAGCTTGGAACCGTGGAACTTCTCTGATCAAGAACTCAAGCGAATCAAATCTCATGTTATCATGATGAAACTAGCATTAAGCTCAAACAGAAAGCTAGACCTACACATCAAACACCTAAACAAGCTAAAAACCCAGGATCAAACCTAGATCTACCTTCTTCCTCATTAGACTCTTAGGTATCTACTTACTCATGGTTATGAACACAAACCCAAAAAATGCAATAAAAGACATAGATAGAAAGAGCCTCAAAAACTGAAGAAGAAAATTGACTTTAGTCCTTCGAATTCTTAGTACATCAAATTAGATCTAAGTAACAATCAGAAAAGAGCCAAGGAGAAAATAGAGAAAAGACTTTGCTGTTTTTTGGTAAAAAAGTTCGTCCCTAAGGTCTGGTGGGCTAAGTGTATTTATAGCCCAATGTCAAAACCCTAAAAAGTCTATAGAAGTCAACAAGATAAAAAAGATGATCTAGGCTCGCTACTTCAGTGGTCTTCACTCGCCATGCCATGTGAGCTCATGAGGTGAGTCCAGATTTTCGGGGCTTAATCAGTTTTGGCAAAAATTTGGCCCATCTGCAGGATTACAGGCGAGCTGGGGAGGGTGCGAATCAAGTTTTGGGCTTCAAAATGCTATGAATGAGGACGTAAATCTACCTAAAATGTGCAGCTAAAGTGGTCAAAATATGAACATATCAACCTCCCCCCAAAATTAGTTCTTCCTTGGCCTCAAGCAAGTGCAATGAACTAAAAAGGAAGAGTAGTGCAGACTCAGAGAATATCCAGCCTTTAACAAGCAACTCACCAAGGTGCTCACAGAAATTCACAAGTTATCCCCATATCCCTTTGGAAAGACCTCAATCTAGTTGCATCAGCACTTGGCACCCTGATTCCTTATTTCTACAATATGCTTGTCTCAAAAGGGACTATAAATCAAAGGACTTGTCATTCAACTTCCCTGAGCTTAGCTAGACCTTAACTTAAACTTTGGTGGCTCTCTCTCTCTTGTTTATTTCAACTATCTACACTTATTAAATTTGGCTCAACAACTTAATATAAGTGGATATACACAAGCGTGAAAAGTGATGGGTTTACACCTCCTCCCAGCTGCTTCACCAACTACATGAGAGACAAATGGGCAGACTACACATGCTTGAGAAAGTACGGGTTTACGCACAGCTCCATCTTCTTCATCATACCAAATTACTCTATATGAAGGTGGATTTACACAAACGCGAGAGGGTACGGGTTTACGCACAATATCAGTTGCTTCCTCCTGCCAAAGACACGCAAAGGCATACGGGTTTACGCACATATCTAGTTCATATATGGCTTCCTAGCATTTTAACAATTCAGCTCGAAATTCGGTTTTTTGTAAAGATAGAGATTTCCCACAACCCATAGGCCAAGCTAATCAAAGGAAGGAAAATGTTCGATGTATCTAAAGGCCCTGGATAGAAAAATATGATTCACATTAGAGGAATCAGAGCACACAAACACCAAGCGTTGGAAAGGGAAAAAACAGCAAGTATAAGAGTTCACTATGGTTCCTATCCATTTAACCTAGCATGATTGTCTATCTTAAACAATATGATTCCCACATAATGCAGCTAGACTCAATTCTAAGTGAAATGTATGAACACTCTGTTTTTGGATTTTTGAGAAACCTACATGAATGCATGCTAAAAGAAAAAAAAAAATGACATCAAACACAATTTGGATCCTCCCCCAAACTTTAATCACACAAACTTTGTGTGTAAAAGAGTGAAGAAAGAGTCAAGATTGATACAACAATGTATGCTAAGGAAAATAAAATCAACAAATGTAGGCATGGTTGGTTGGGTTGACGCATGGAGTAGTAGATGGCTTGTCGTTTGCCTTGCATGTAGGTGCGTCAAGTTGGCTCTAGGAGTGACGATTTCTCTGTTTAAATCCGCTTCTCTGATAGGTGTCTTCTTCTGTATTAGCTTTGCTTCAGCTAAGGAGTGGCGAGCTGGCATTAACTTAGCCGATTGGCGAGTTTCCTCCATTGAGACTGAGGCACTATGATTCCAGCCTCATCCACTTTAATTCCACAGGCAATCAAGATAGGAGTTATGATTCCACTCATACAGATGGGCTTTGGCTTGTTTCTATGGCATGAAGCGTCGATCTAGACCTGTAGACTGTAAACTGCTTAGCTAAAACATAAGCCAAACCAGCACGTCATCACCCAACAATTGTCTTCCATCAGGAGTTCCTCCAATTATCTCCGATAAGGTTATATCTAGTAATTACATTTCACCTAAGTTTATAGGACCTGGAGATGGCCTCGAAAACATCAAGTTGGCGATAATTCTCTTGGCACAGTTGATTAATGGGTTCCTGATCCTTTTTCCCTTGCTTCTAGATAGGATGAAAGGAGTAGTCCCACTAAGCATATACCAAACGTCATTCATCTCGTCTTCATCTATGTTGGGGAGGGTTGCAGCACATGGTGGAAAAAAACCATAAAGCTCCTCCATCTGCTTGAAGGTGAACTCATATTGTCGCTATATGAGTTCACAAACACGTTGGTTTTTTCCACCACTCGGTCGAGCGCTTTTCGTCCACAAACACGTTGATTTTTTTCCAAAGTTGACTTTTTAGGGTTTTTTGTAGGGGATTGGAGTATAAATACCCCTTAATGTAATTAAGCAATGAACCCACGTTTTAACCTTTCTTTTAATCAAAACGCACTTATCTTCTTTTCTCTTGTAATCTCTCCCCTTGAATCTTAGATCCTTGTTGATCCTTTGTTTATATGAATTTCTGCTTTTAATCATTGGTATTCATCTCATCCTGATCTTTCTTTTGATGTTAACCATTTCAAATTCTAGGTTTATGTTTTTGTTCATGAATTTTGAGTAGATCTATTAGGGTTCTTGAGGAAATGGTTAGATTAGGGTAGATCTAGGGATTTCCAGACTTGTTTAGTGTTGAATACGGTTAGATCTCTTCAGTTTAGGTGAGCTGAATGCTTATTTCTCTTTGATCAATTGAAATCTGAGTTTCTGGTGTTTCACACCCACAAGGTGTTTGTGAAAATGCTTGAAAGAGCTTAAGTTGAGATAACCTTTCCTAGCCCAAGAGATTGATTGTCTAGGATGTTATTAGGTTGTTCTAGGTCTAAATTTAATGCCTCTTATGCTATTAATCGTTGATGAGAATCAAGTCTGGTTGTAGTTTAAGTTGAGTATCATTGCATAAGAATGAATGTGATTGTTGTAATCCCTTGCCTAGAGTTCATATAAATAGGTTGATAAGCAAGTCTGGAACCCCTAGTGATGCTTTGATCATTGATCATTCCCCTTAACAACCCATTTTCTTCCCTTTGTTAAGTGATTATATTTGTGCTCTCTTTTTGATCTAAATTTCTGTTTTGATCATTTCTCTGTTTTTGTGCCCTGTTTTATGCTCTGTTTTTGTCTGTTTTTGTGCTCTGTTTTTACCAAGTCTTATTGCACTAAAATCTATCCCTTAATGATGATTGGCTTGGATTATGTTGAGTTGATTGTGTTCTGATTGCTAGTTGCTTACTCACTTGAATTGACATCTTACTGTACTACCTTAATCAAATATAGCAGTAGGTTTATTTGATAGTAAAAACACTGTTATCAAACTGGTGTTGTTGCCAAATGGGTTATAGCTAGCTACAATTAGAGTTATCACTTTCCTAAGACCAAGTTCTCGTGTGTGTTATGGTTATCCCGTTCTTTATATCTTGTTTTTGGGTTTTGGCTGTTTTGCAGGAACACTCGACCACGACGCTCGACCACACACAGCTCGAGCGCCCTGATCTACTCTGTTACCAGAACGCTCGACGGCCTCACTCGACCATCACTTGGTCGAGTGTCCATATATGTTGTCCAATTCCATTTGCATGCAGACCAGATCCAAAGGCAGTGAAAATTTCATCCCTTAGTCGGACAACATAAATCGGTTACCTCGTGAACATTTGCGGGTGCAGCGGAATAAAGTGAACGAGGATCTTTACGATCAGGTTGAGATGGAAGACCACCCACAAGCTACTGAGCCAGAGCCTCGTACTAGACGCCCACGACACATGTGAGCTAGTGATGCTCCAAGTATTCACACTCAACGCCATGCAATCGTTCCACCTGCCATTGCCAATAACAACTTTGAGATTAAGAGTGGTATGATCTCCATGGTACAGAATAGTAAATTTCATGGCTTGCCATCCAAGGATCCGTTAGACCATCTTGATGAGTTTGAGAGACTAACCAGTTTGACCAAGATTAATGGGGGTTAGTGAAGATGCTTTGAAGTTGAGGCTGTTTCTTTTCTCTTTTGGAGACAAGGCTCACCTATGGGAAAAACACTTGCCTCAAGGGTCTATTACATCTTGGGACGCTTGCCAACATGCTTTTCTGGGAAAATTCTTCTCAAATTCTAGAACCGCAAAACTTCGCAATTCCATCTCTGGTTTTAAGCAAACCAATTCTCAGACATTCTCTAAGGCATAGGAATGGTTCAAGATGTATCAATCTCAATGCCCTCATCATGTGTTCAGAATTGAGTCACTCCTTAGTACTCTTTACAGGGGTGTTCTTCCCAAGATTCGCATGTTGTTAAACACAACAAACAATGGGAACTTTCTTAATAAAGATGTGGATGATGGTTGGGAGCTTGTTGAGAATTTAGCCCAAGCAGATGGGCAGTACAGTGACGACCATGATCGGACCACTCGGGGTACGGCTGATCCTAACGTGGTTAATAGGAACAAACTCAAAGCGATACAAGAAGAGCTGGATAGGTTGCTTTCAGTTCATCAAAAACAGGTTCATCATGTTAGTGAGGCAGAATAGGTTGTTGAGGATGAAAATCAAGTAGAGAAGGTCAGTTTTGTGCAGAATCAAGGCAGCAGTTATAGGATATACAACAGCTACATACCAAACTCTAACCTCTCCTACAGGAACACCAACGTGGCTAACCCCAAGATCAAGTCTGTCCACCAAAACCACATACCCAACCTCAATCCAAACCGTTTGTCCCCAAACAGCAGTATCAGTAAAATCATCATCACCCTGCATCCATACCGCCTGGATATGAAACCCAAACTCATGCCCAACCCCAACAAACCCTCAAGGTTATGGACATTTTGCAGCAAACCCTCAAGGGCCAAACTGTTATAGCTTATGAATTAACTAGGAAGTTTGTTGAGGTACACACTAAAATTGATGTTTCCCATAATGACCTTCACTGCAAGTTTGAGACTCTCAATGCCCGCCTCAAGTATGTGGAGAATCAGCAAGGCTCATCATTTACTGTGAAACCCACTGGACAACTACCTGGAAAAGTTATTTAGAACCTCAAGGAATATCATGCCAACGCCATTACACTCTGTAGTGGCCGTGATTTACTGATCCGTATTGAGGATGCAGATGCCACCGAGGACAGTGTCATTCAGCTGGGGAGGATAGCTTGGTTGAAGACCAGACAGAAATCAGCACAAAATTGCCTAATCTACCGATGCTAGATCAAGACGCTCGACCACCACAAGGTCGAGCATCGCCTCTTGAACCTCAAAAAGGGTGCAATTTGCAGAAAGAACCAAAGTCATTTGCTCCACCCCCGTTCAAACCCCAACTTCTTTTCCCATAGAGATTCAAGAAAGATGTTGCAGAAAAGTATAAGGCTCTCTTTGAGAAACAGATGAGGGATATTGAGGTGAAGATACCAATATTGGATGCCTTCATGCTAATGCCTCTTCACCATAAGTTTTTGAAAGATGTAGTCAAAGAAAGAACACAAGAGGTTAAGGGGATGGTTGTGCTCACACATGAGGTCAGTGCTACTTTACAAAAAAAGTCATACCTAAGAAGCTTGATGATCTAGGGACGTTAACAATCCTTAGGTCCCCTCACATTCAGGAATTACTTATGTGATTTAGGGGTATCGATCAGTTTCATACCATTCTCGGTTGCCAAGCGTTTGAGGTTTGATAAGTACAAAACATGTAAGATTTCCTTGGTCTTAGCTGATAGATCAATAAGAATTTTGCATGGCATTTTAGAGGATTTACTGGTTCAAGTTGGAGGAGTGGAAATCCCAACAGACTTTGTAGTTCTCAATATGGGAGAAGAGCCCAAAGACCCTCTAGTATTTGGAAGACCATTCTTGGGCACCGCATGAGCAGTAATTAATGTACCCAAAGGGGAGATTGAACTGAATTTGAGAAAGGACTTCAAAATGACCTTCAACATTAGTGATGTGATGAAAAAACCGACTATTGAGGGTCAGTTGTTTGTTGTCCAAGAGATAGATGATCTATCTGAGCAAATATTCTAGGAATTAGTGGAACGAGATCACCTTAGCAATGCTTTGACGAAAGATGGTCATGATGGGTACATTCATTTGGAAACAGAGGCTTACAAGAAGTTGTTGAACTCCAATAAGCCTTTAAAGGGGGAAAATTTATTTGAGACTGTACACTCGACCATGACGCTCGACCACCTCTTGGTCGAGTGTCATGACCCTACCACAGATTGTCCACGCTCGACCAGAACACTCGACCACACCTCGGTCGAGTGTCATGATTTGGTAGATCCCGATGATTGGTCAGACCTAAAATATCCAAAACTGGACCGTAAACCACTCCCCTCGGGGCTCAGGTACGCATTTCTTAGACCTAACTCAATGTATCCGGTAATTATGAATGATGCATTAAATGATGATGAGTTAGGAATGATGCTTGCTGAATTGAAACGGTTTAGGAAAGCTTTAGGATATTCCTTATCCGACAATAGAGGAATTTCACCTTATTTGTGTACTCATAGAATTCACATTGCCAATGAATCTTATTCAAGCAGGGAGCCTCAAAGGAGGTTTAATCCAAATCTGAAAGAGGTTGTTAAGAAGGAAATTTCGAAATTACTAGATGTTGATATTATTTACCCAATTTCATATAGTAAATGGGTATCCCCTGTGCATTGTGTGCCCAAGAAGGGAGGAATCACTATTGTTGGGAATAAGAATGATGATTTAATTCCCACTAGGACTGTCCCATTGTATCAGATGTGCATATACTTTAGGAAGTTAAGTTCTGCATCTAGGAAAGATCATTATCATTTACCTTTCATTGATCAAATGCTAGAGAGGCTGGTTAATCACATATTATTATTTCCTTGATGGATATAGTGGATTCTTCCAGATCCCTATACATCCTAATAATCAGGAAAAAAGACTTTTACTTGCCCTTATGGCACATTTGCATATAGGAGAATGCCACTCGGTTTGTGTAATGCACCTGCTACTTTTCAACGTTGTATGACTTCGATATTTTCGGATCTGATTGAGGAGATGGTTGAGGTGTTCATGGATGATTTTTCTGTCTATGGCTCTTATTTCTCCTCTTGTTTGTCAAACATGTGCATGGTTTTATCTAGGTGCGTTGAAATAGATGTTGTGCTCAATTGAGAAAAGTGTCACTTCATGGTGCGAGAGGGTATTGTCTTGGGTCATAAGATCTCAGAGAAAGGCATGGAGGTTGACAAAACCAAGATAGAAGTGATGGTTCAGCTACAGCCTCCAAAAACAGTTAAGGATGTTAGGAGTTTCTTGGGACATGCGGGGTTCTATAGATGCTTTATTAAGGATTTTTCAAAGACAGCTAGACCTTTAACTCGTCTCCTCTGTAAGGAAGCTGAGTTCATCTTTGATGAAGAGTGTCTAAAAGCCTTTCTGGAGCTTAAAGAAGCCTTAGTGACAGCACCTATTGTTCAAGCACCAGATTGGACCCTCCCATTTGAGATAATGTGTGATGCTAGCGACTATGTTGTTGGAGCAGTCCTTGGGCAAAGGAAGGATAAGAAGCTCAATGTTATATACTATGCTAGCAGAACATTGGACGATGCACAAGTTAAGTATGCCACAACAGAGAAATAATTACTTGCAGTGGTGTTTGCCTTTGAAAATTTTATATCTTATTTGGTTGGGTCGAAAGTTGTAGTACATACAGATCATGCAGCTCTGAGGTACTTAATGAAGAAGAAAGATGATAAGCCTAGATTGCTTAGGTGGGTCTTACTGTTGCATGAATTTGATTTGGAGCTGGTAGAAAAGCCTAGGGTAGAAAATAGTGTCGCAGATCACCTATCTAGGATGCAAGTGAAAGGGTTTATGCCAATAGACGAGGATATGCCGGAAGAACGGCTTTTGAGATTCTCTGTCAAACGTTCGGACCAAGACGCTTGACCACTACTTGGTCGAGCATCTGCTCACCAACCAGGTGAGACTTTTTCGGTCGAGTTGAAACTTGTTGGGGCCTACTTGCCATGGTACGCTGACCTGGTGAACTTCTTGGTAGGTGGGGAACTACCTAAGACTTTGAATTATTACCAAAGAAAGAAATTCTTCAGGGACGTCATCAATACTTCTGGGATGAACCCTATCTATATACTAAGGGATTTGATGGGCTTTTTAGGAGGTGTGTGTCAGAAGATGAAGTTAGAGGGATATTGGAACATTGTCATGGATCTGCATATGGTGGCCACTTTGCAACATTCAAGACGACACAGAAGATTCTCCAATTCTGTTTATGGTGGCCATCCATGTTCAGAAACTGTCAAGAGTATATATCCAAATGTGACCCTTGTCAAAGGATGGGAAGCATAGGCACGAGGAATGAGATACCTCAAAATCCTATCTTGGAGATAGAGGTGTTTGATTGTTGGGGGATAGACTTCATGGGACCTTTTAACCCACCATCTTTGGGAAATAGTTACTTTCTAGTTGTTGTGGATTACGTGTCGAAGTGGGTATAAGCCATTGCATGCCCCAAAAATGATGCCAAGATGGTCCTAAAATTATTCAAGAACATTATATTTCCCAGATTTGGAGTGCCAAGAGTTATGATTAGTGATGGAGGATCTCATTTCATCAACAAAGTCTTTGAGATCTTGCTCAAGAAACATGGGGTTAGGCATAAGGTGACAACTCCATATCATCCCCAAATTAGTGGGCAGGTTGAAGTGTCCAATAAGATCAAGTATATTTTGATGAAGATAGTAGGAATCTCTAAGCGTGATTGGGCAGTCGGATTGGATGATACTCTTTGAGCCTATAGGACTGCTTTTAAGACACTAATTGGGAGGACGCCGTTTCAGCTACTCTATGGGAAATCATGTCATCTGCCGGTTGAGCTAGAGTACAAGTCCATTTGGGCTACCAAGCTTCTGAATTTCGATTTCAAGACAGCCCAAGAAAAGAGGCAGACATATTTGCATGAATTAGAGGAAATCAGACTTAAGGTATATGACAGCTCTAAGGCATATAAGGATCGCACTAAGGCAGCCCACGACAAGAAAATCCAGTCAAAGACAATCACAGCTGGTGATCATATGCTCCTTTTTAACTCTAAGCTCAATATGTTTACGGGTAAACTAAGATCGAATTGGTTTGGTCTGTTCAAGGTATTAGACGTTTTACCTTATTGAGCTGTTACCTTATCCAACAACAAAGGAAAGGAATTTACAGTTAATGGCCATAGAGTCAACCCGTACTTGACTGATTACACAATTACTGAGGGTACTTTGGTTCTTCTCAATGAGGCACCTTATCTCCAATGAATATGAGGGAGTCAAGCTCGAGAGTATAAACGAGCGCAGTTGGGAGGCAATCCCAAAGATATCCTTTGTATATACATTCTGTTTAGCATCTAGTTTTAGCATATCCATTTCTTTTTGGTACTCTTGTAGATTTGATTTTTAATTGCATTTCTTTCATCTCGCACATTGATAATAGTGTTTTCACTATCAAATAACCTACTGTTATATGAGATCAATGTAGTACAGTAAGGTGTCAATCCAACTGGGCTAGCAACTATTCAATCAGAATGCAATCTACTCAACCTAATATAAGCCAAAATGATTATGGTGAATGTTATGGTGCGAATATAACTAAGTGAAAATAGGACACTAAAACAGAGTACCAAAACAGAACGTAAAAACAGAGTGCGAAAACAGAGCAAAAATAGATCAACCCTAAAACAGAGTTTTAGGTGAAAAACAGAGCAATAAAGACCACAAAAATTAATGGAGAAAAAGGGGTTCTTGAAGTTAGGGATCAATGATCAAGGCGTTCCTAGGGGTTCCAGACTTGTTTATCAACTTATTTAGATGATCTCTAAGCAAGGAATCACATCAATCATATTCATTCTCATGCAATATAACATCTCTTAAACCACAACCAGACTTGACCCTCACCAACGATTAGAGGCTTCAGAGGCATTAAACACAGACAATCAATCTCTTGAGATAGGAGAAGTTATCTCAACCTAAGTTCATTCAAGCATTTACACAAATACCTTTTGGGTGGGAAACACCAAACCATCAGATTTCAATTCATCAAAGAGAAATGGGCATTAAGGACATTTAAATTGAAGAGATATAAGCCTAATCAACCCTAAACAAGTCTGGAAATCTCTAGATCTACCCTAATCTAACCATCTCCTCAAGAACCCTAATTGATCTACTCAAAATTCATGATGAAGAACATAAATCCAGAATCATAAATCATTAACATCAAAAGAAAGATCAAGAAGAGATGAACAACAATGATTAAAGACAGAAAATCAAATAACCAAAAAATCAACAAGGATCTAAGATTCCAAGAAAAGGAAAATTACAAGAGAAAAATATAAAAGTTTTTTTTTCTTAAAAAGAGGCTAAAACATTCTAGGGTTTCCTTAATTACATTAAGGGGGTATTATAGGCCATTTTACAAAAAGCCCTAAGAAGTAAACTCTGGAAAAAAAAAGTCAAACGTTTTCTGGGGCGAAAAAAACGCTCGACACTTGGTCGAGCGGGTTGGTCGAGCGTCGAGGTATATGCCAAATCTTCTAGATCACGTCCTGAACTTCAACTCTAGGCCAATTGATTCACCCATGGGTCTTCTTGTAGTCCAAAATACTCCATAATAAGTTCTTGAAGTACCTGAAATCCACCTTCATGCAATGTATGCAATGTCCAATACCAAATACGCATCATAGACTAGAAATGACCTAAAACGATGATAATGCTGCAAGTATGAATTCAAAAAATGCTAAATAATGTCTCTAAAATATGCTAAAATGCGGACACATCACACATGTTTGGAAGGTTTTTGTGCGTTTGGCAGGCAAGGTGGGGCCAAACTGACGAGATTGGACAACGCTCGACCAACCTCTGGTCGAGGGGTCCCACTCGAGCATGTGTGTCTGTCCTTTGACAGACAATGCTCGACCAAAGCCTGGTTGGGCGTCCTGCTAGAAGGAGGCATGCACTCCTACACCTGACAAAAGCGAATAAACAGTTATAATGGGACGAAATTCGTTGCAAAAAAAAAAAAGGAAAAGGGAGTCAATCTATCTTTAATACCATTTATTTAATATTAGATTTGAAAGATTTGATTTGATCCTCATTTAAATTTGAATTTAAAAAGATTTGAAAAGATTCCCCTCTTATCTCTTGTTCCCTATATAAAGAAGAGGACCTTCTTCTTTCTAATTCATCCCAATTCCCATTCTCTCACTAAATTCTCTCTCTAGGTCTAAATTTCTGTTGCATAAGCTAATTGGTGGAGTGAAAAAGGTCTCAAAGGCTGTTATTATCAAGCATTAACCGGTCCACTGCAGAGAAGCAAACGCTCGACCTACACCTGCTCGAGCGTCCACCTCGAGCATTCGTTCTCACCATCTTTCCAGCAAAATACCACCATGTCTGATCAGAAAGCACGTCATGCAAGCCTTCTCCGACTTAGGGCAACAAATAATGCGAGGTACAGAAGTTAACCTCACTAAGCAGAGTCATCCAAGAGCAAATCGAAACCCGACAAAAAGGGAAGAAGAAAGTTGATAATCCAATCAGCTAGTGAGACAGAAGATGAGCTCGAATACATGGATAAGGATGATACTATAGTGGAATACCAGGGAGGTGAACATGAGGAGGATGTGGAGGAGGATATTGAAGCGGATTTTGTAGAAGAGACACTTCATGAGACTGGATATGAGAATGAAGAAGTTGAGGATGCAAGGGAGATTAGTTTGGTTGGGCTGAGGGAGAAAGAGATGAAGAAGAAATACGATGTGGAAAGGGCTATGCACGATCTGCGGAGAATGGACTTTGTGGGGACCCGTTATCTATGCAAAGAGGCGCTGACTGCTATGGGGCTAACACGAGATGTGTATCTAATGTTGCAGAATTGTGGGATGTCCACGTTTGTCTCTCGCACGGATCGGGCTTACAAAGAGAAAACCGTCAAATTTCTTGCCTCAGTCCAAATAGTCCTTTATGCCCCGGAAAATGTGGGTCTCCAAGAGAAGCAAGGTGGTGGCTATAATTAGCTTCACAATAAGGGGACAAGATTATAAGCTTACCTTTAAGGCACTTGAGACTTATTCTGCTTCCCAAGGGCCGAATCAGAGAGCTATGGACCAGATTTTGATAGAGGAGAACTGGAGGATCTATGACGCATAATAGCAACAACAAGGAGCTGATTCTCATCATCACGGTCTAAAGTCTCTATAATCTGAAATCCAGCTCTGAGGTATTTCCGAATGATCCTTTCAAATACATTCTCTTCTCGTTTCACCATAGGGACAATCAACCTTTGAGAGATGGAAATGCTGGTCACCACATTAAAGGACATAGTGGGAACAAGAAGTGACGATTCTCCCATCGTTGGAGATAGAAAGGAAGTCGGTTTAACCATTCAGTTTGCCAACCAGCTTGCCACATATGGAGATTGGGCTAGGGATAACAGATTTGGTGGGCGTGAGGGTAAAATCACCGTTAGGGGTTTTGTGACTTGCATTCTGGAACAGTGTGGGGTACCCATAGATGAAGAAGAGTGGGCAGAACCCCCGGTACATGGATATTGATCATATGAGTAGGTGTTTGTTCCTATCCACTACAAGGGTGCACGAAAAGAATGTTTATTCATTCCACCATCCGCGCCAAATGCTTTTCTGATTTTTGCCCAAAAAAGAGCTCACATCCATTAGTTAGGGAATGAATGCAGATTTTAACCCACCTTTGGAAGCCCTGTATGATCCCAATGGTCCTCCACCACATTCATCACCTAAAGACAACGACGAGATAGATCATGAGGCCTATTGTATTGAAGAATTCATTATGCCGCCAAGACAATGGGTCCCGATGAAAGAAACCCACATTCACATTGGTCTATTGTAGAAAATGAACAAGTGGCTCATGAAGAAAGTTAAGAAGCTCGTTGCTAGTGATGAGACTAGGAGAAGAGAGAATGAGGAACTGAACAGAAGGATAGCAGCTCAGGAAAGGGAAAGAGGCCAATCATCAAGGCAAGATCACCCGAGGTGTCCCTCTCTATCTATGGATCGCGAGCAGCATCAACAACCAGTACCAGCCAGGCACTCCTCTGCGAACATTGCCGCATTTTCATACAGGAGGCATCGCGAGACTAGAGCTTCACGTTCGAGCCAGACGCTCGAGCAGCACCAGGTCGAGCGTCAGTCCGAAGCAAGATGCTCGACCGGCACGCTCGACCGAGGGGAGCCCGAGCATCACGAAGAGACCGGGGGCTATACCCTGGAGGCAATGCACGCAACAGCAGCCCACTATTTTGGTTTCTGAGAGGTACAAACTCCTTCCCATCATTGTATATATCATTGCATATTTTCTTTTGACTTGCTGGTCTAAGATCCTCTTTCAGGCTTTTATCCACACATGAGACTGTGTGATTTAAGTTTGGGGGACGGTTCTAGAGGACATTTGACTTTGTTTTCTGTGATTCTTAGCTTTGATTTTTTTCATTCATCATTTGCATATCACTTATGGCATAGAAAATCACAAAAATATTTTGAGTTAGCATATTTATTCATTTGCATATCACTTAAGGCATAGAATATCCATAAAAATTTGAAAAATCATGAAAAAGCATTAGTCAAAAATAGAGTGTTCATGTAGTTGCATTACATTCATATAGGATTGAGTCTAGAGTTTTGGGAATCATCTTGCTAATAATAGACAATCTTGCTAGGTTTATTGTCTAGTAACCATAGTGAACTCTTGGACTTGCGTTCTTCCCTTTTAAACATTGATTGGTATATTGTTTGCCTTAGAAACCGGTGATTATATTGTGTCTCAAAAGGACCAAATTTGTTTTCTCATAATCGGATTTAATTTTTGCCAAATAAGGAGCTTGAGATGCAT
The DNA here is from genome assembly GCA_023374145.1 of Lepidium sativum. NCBI lineage: Eukaryota > Viridiplantae > Streptophyta > Magnoliopsida > Brassicales > Brassicaceae > Lepidium > Lepidium sativum. The sequence goes on along the minus strand of JAKUCM010000366.1, from coordinate 50,165 downwards.
TGAATATGATCCTTCCTTGAGTTCAACTATTTAAGTAGAAAGAAAAGCATTGAAAAGATAAAAACATCCTTCTTACAACTCAGCTCGCATAATATGGTCTAAGATGAACATGAATTGTGCGTAAACTCGTACTTTTCGTGTTCATTGATAAAACCATTATAATGTAGCCTAAGGTGGACTCGGACTGTGTGTAAACCCGTACTTTTTCGTGTTCACTGAGGAAGTTATTGCATTGACGCCTAAAGGTGGACCAAAATTGTGCGTAAACCCATACTTTTTCGTGATCACTGAGAAAGCTGGAGCAAATAAGCGTGAGTTCGATCAAAATTAGGAGTTGAAATAAGAGGTGACTAAAATGCTGAATTAATAAAGTCTAGTTTTGAACTTAGGGAAGTTGAATCTCAAGATCTTTGATCTTTGATCTTGCGGTCTACACTTTTAGAAATAGGTGTCAAATCTTTGTTTCTTAGAGTCCAGCTAAGTACTAAGGAGTATTCGGTTAATATGTTAAGCCTTGATGTAATTAGATTGTGGTTTTTACAATGGAATAGGGGTTCACATGTGGATTACGGTTTTCAGCTTGATAAGTTGTTTGTTTGAGGTGAGATGTTCTCATTGTCAGCAACCTCTCTTCTTACTTAGCTATATGCATTTGCTTAAGAGCAACCAAATACTAAGTTTGGGCGAGTTGATGTGTCTGTATTTTAACGCTTTTTAGGGGCGTCATCTAGCACATTTTGCATTCATATTTACAGTACTATCATCGTTTTAGGGTCTTTTAAGTCCATTATGCGTATTTGGTATCGAGCATTGCATACATTGTATAAAGGTTGATTTTAGGTACTTCAAGATCTTATTATGGAGAATTATGGACTACAAGAAGACCAAATGGATGAATCAATCGGTCAAGAGGCAAAGTTCAGGACGTGATCTAGAAGATTTGGCATGAAATATAGACGCTCAACCAAGGCGCTCGACCACCACTTGGTCGAGCGCTTTTCGTCCACAAAAACGTTGATTTTTTCTAGAGTTGACTTTTTAGGGTTTTTTGTAGGAGATTAGAGTATCATACCCCTTAACGTAATTAAGCAATGAACCCACGTTTTTAACCTTTCTTTTAATCAAAAAACACTTATCTTCTTTTCTCTTGTAATCTCTCCCCCGAATCTTAAATCCTTGTTGATAATTTGTTTATTTGAATTTCTGCTTTAATCATTGTTGTTCATCTCGTCCTGATCTTTTTTTTTTATGTTAACCATTTCAAATTATGGGTTTTTGTTTTTGTTCATGAAGTTTGAGTAGATCTATTATGGTTCTTGAGGAAATGGTGAGATTATGGGTAGATATTGGGATTTCCATACTTGTTTAGGGTTGAATAGGGTTAGATCTCTTCAGTTTAAGTGAGTTAATGCTTATTTCTCTTTGATCAATTGAAATCTGAGTTTTTGGTGTTTCCCACCCACAAGGTATTTGTGAAAATGCTTGAAAGAGCTTAAGTTGAGATAACATTTCCTAGCTCAAAAGATTGATTGTCTAGGATGTTACTAGGTTGTTCTAGGTCTGAATTTAATGCCTCTTATGCTATTAATCGTTGATGAGAATCAAGTCTGGTTGTAGTGTAAGTTAAGTCCCATTGCATGAGAATGAATGCGATTGTTGTGATCCATTGCCTAGAGGTCATCTAAATAGGTTGATAAGCTAGTTTGGAACCCATAGTGATGCTTTGGCCATTGATCCTTCCCATCAAGAATCCATTTTCTTCCTTTGTTAAGTGATTATATTTGTGCTCTATTTTTGATCTAAAACTCTGTTTTGATCATTGCTCTGTTTTTATGCCCTATTTTATGCTCTGTTTTTGCTCTGTTTTTATGCTATGTTTTTGTGCTCTGTTTTTACCAAATCTTATTTGCACTGAAATCTATCCCTTAATGATCATTAGCTTGGATTAGGTAGAGTTGATTTTGTTTTTATTGCTAGTTGCTTTCCCACTTCGATTGACACCTGACTGTACTACCTTGATCAAATATAGCAGTAGGTTTATTTGATAGTAAAAAAACTGTTATCAGAGATCTTACAAACTCAAGATAATATCAAAATGAAAGTCTCTAACGGCTCCTTCAAAATATAGGTGAAAGAGAACAATCTTCCCCGAACATACCATCACCAAGAGATGAATGCAATTCTGAAACATCAAATGGAATGCATGAGGCACTGAGTGATCCATCATGCCAAGGACCAAGAAGAGTTGATAATAGTGAGTCAACTCACGAAGAACCTGATCATACCAAACCAAATGGAACTCATTGTCTGGTTAGTACCACTCCATCTAAAACCATGGTATAACCATTAAGGCATAGTACCCGACTAAGGAAACTGGTGGTCTACTACAACAATAATGTAGTCGCACCTCCAACTCAAGTGGTATATTCTCTTGACCTTGTCCCTTATGATCATCCAGTGTTTCTTGGAAAAATTGAATTTGACAGATTCCTAAGAGCTATGAGGGGGTAAAAGACTGAAATGAAGGGAGAGATGCAATCATACATGGGATGAATTGGACTTACCACCCGGGAAAAAGGCTGTCACTTCTCGGTGGATATTTACCATAAAGTATAAAAGTGATGGGAGTATTGAACTATACAAATGCCGACTCATTGCAAGAGGCTTCACTCAAACATATGGTCAAGACTACACTGATACATTTGCACTCGTTGCCAAGCTCCATACGGTACATGTATATGCATCCTCATCCCGGTCTTGAAGGGAGCATACGCCCCGGGAAAGTTTTGCGACTTTGGAAAGCAATTTATGGTCTTAAACAATCTCCTCGAGCATGGTACCATAAGTTGAGTTTCACTCTCCGAGATCGTGGCTTCCTTAAGTTGGAAAGGATCACACCCTCTTCACATCACATGGCCTGAATGGTATGATTTATATGTCGATGACTTGATCATTACCGGAAATGACAAGGATGTGTTTCCTCAACAAAAACTTATCTTAAAAGTATTTTTGACATTAATGACCTTAGGAAATTAAAGTACTTTCTTGGCATATAAGTGTGTCGGTCTTCGGACGGCCTCTTTCTTTCTCAACGAAATTACACTCTTGATCTTGTTAATGAGACATGAAATTTAGGTTCCAAGAAAGCCAAAACACCTCTTGAAGATGGCTACAAGGTCAGTCGAAAGGGGGAGAAAGATGATACACTTTACAGGGATGCACCTCAATATAGAAGACTTGTGGGAAAGCTCATTTATTTGACAATCACAAGGCCGGGCATGCTACGCGGTGAATCAAGTGAGTCAACACATGCAAAACCCCCACGGTATACCATTGGAATATGGTAGAAAAAATCTTACGCTATTTGAGAGGAAGTCAAGAACGTGGAATTTGGATGGGAAAGAACAATGATACCGAGATTGTTGGATATTGTGATGCAGATAGGACTGGTGATCGGAATGATCAGAAATCTACAACGGGATATTATATATTTATTGGAGGAAACTTCGTCACTTGGAAGACTAAAAAGCAAAAAGTAATGTCATGCTCAAGTGCAGAAGCCGAATACCGAGTTTTGAGGAAGCTTATAAGTGAGCTAATATGGTTGAAAGCACTTCTCAAAGATCTAGGCATTGAATCATCAAAATCAATCATCATGCATTGTGACAACCAAGCTGCAATCCACATCGCATCTAACTTCGTGTTTCATGAAAGAACGAAACACATTGAGATATATGGTCACAAGGTCCATGAGAAAATTGAAGAAGGTGTAACACTTCCATGCTACACCAAAAGTGAAGACCAATTGGCGGATATATTTACTAAAGTCGTGAGTCTCAAAGTTTGTGAACACATTTATCCCAAACTCGGACTCGTGGACCCTATCCAACCTTGATCAAATGCCTCCTCTCTCATAGATTACACACTCTTTTTCCCTTAGGAGAGTTTTTTCCTAAGTGGTTTTCTCCCTAAGGTTTTTAATGAGGTGGGGTTTGTGAGACTTCCAAGGTTAGTCGTCATTTCATTGTGTCTATGCTTGAGGGGGAGTATTGATCAAAGTGAATAAAATAAGGAAAAGAGTTATTATGGGTCATAAGGTTTGAAATCGTCGGGGCACTCAGTCGTGTCTCGGGAATCATCGGGGTGCAGGATCGTGACTCGAGAGGCGTTGGGATACAGTCTCTCCGATGACAGAAAACGCTGGGGAGCCCACTCCCCGATGATAGAAGGCGCTAGGAGGATCTGCGGTACGTTAGGGCGCGGAACACCAGCACCCGACTGTTGTGTCTTCGAATGAGAGATTCGTTGGGGGTGATCACCTCGTGATCCAATCCTATGACAAATCTTGAAGCTTAAATTTCTTCTCTATTTTATTTAGGGGCCTAGGTGATATCATGTAGCCGTTTGGATTAAAGAATGAGATGGGACCACTTCTCCCCGGGACAACCTCTCTTCGGGACCACTATTCCCCGGGACCACTTCTGTCCGTAGGACCACATCTATCTCGGGACCACGTCTGACCGTGGGACCAATGGTGTCTTCCTCCTCCAAACGGCTAGGTTAACTAGTGTTGAGTCTTCTTTTATGTTGGCATATAAATATACCCTAAATGGTTTGCAAAAGACAAGAAAAATTAAAGAAATTTCATCCAATTCTCTCTTGATTCTCTACTCTTTTTACTTTAATCTTCAACTCTCTCTCTCAAATTCTTTCATCAACAACATTAGAGTTGTCATTAGGAGAAGATACAAGATACCAAGTGTGATTACTTATATCATAATTGATCTCTTATAGCATGACTTTACGCCAATGATCATATTTAAGTACTTTTGTTACTAATTTAGGAATCAGTTTTGATAATATTGCAGTGGAGACATGGATATTAAGCTTTCGAACTGGTTCTGGGTTCCATTGCTTTTTCATTGCAGTTATGGAGGTTTTAATTCCAAAGGAGGTGTGAAAGAACTGCTTCCGCGAGAACGCATGTTGTAGGTTGTTGTGTAGTAAGGCTTAATATATGTTGTTATTGGGACATTGTTGATGAAGTACCAGGTATTTCTTGAGGTGTTGGTGTAGGAAAAATCTTTAGTTAAGGTGTTGGCTTGATAAAATATGGTGTTGTTGCGGTTTGTGTATGTGAAGTAATGATAAAAACACAGCTTTGTGAAGCAGTAGGAGCAGAGGATTGCTCTTTTGAGAAGGGACAATATATGCATCAGAGGATAATGGTGACAGAATAGGGAATGGGAATATAGTTTCATGAAATACGACATGGCGAGAGACGTAGATACGATCCATTGCTCTATCAAGACAAATTTATGCACTCTGCATAATAGAATAACCAAGGAAGACACAAGGAGTTGAGCTAGCATCAAGTTTATTAGTAGTATAAGGCTTCAACCATGGAAAACAAAGACAACTAGAAACACGTAATTTCTGGAAATTCGGAAGGTAACCAAATAATTTTTTTAATGGGTTTTAAAAATTTAAAGTTGCAGTAAGCATTATATTAATAAGGTAAATTTTTGTTCTAAAAGCATAATTCCAATATGATTTAGACATAAAGGCATGAGATATTAAATCTAAGCTCGTTTCTACAATGTGTATATGTCGTCGTTCTACAAAGCTATTTTATTCTGGTGTATGAGGAGGTGTGGTCATATGTTGAATACCATGATGAGAAAGAAAGGTGTGTAAGCATATGTATTCACACCCATTGTCACTATAAAGAGTTTGAATTTTTGTTTAAAAATGGTTTTCTTCTAACAACTTAAATTACGAGAAAACATCAAAAACATGAGATTTTTGCTTCAAATTATATAACCACATTTAGCGAGTAAAATGATCAACAAATAAAACATAACATTTAAAACTATCACAAGATAGTTAAGTTGAACTCCACACATCAGAGAATAAAATTTCAAGAGGACAAGTGGATTGCAAATTAGAGGTATGAAAAGGTAGCTTATGCATCTTATTAATCGAGCAAGCATTGCAAGGTAATGTCATCAAAGCATTAGACGAGAGAGATAAGTCAAATTAAAAAACAATTTTATGAAGAATAGATAAAGCAAGATTGCCTTAATGTGAGTGCCAATCTGTTAAAGAAGTTTTTATAGTATATGCAAATGCTAGAGATGGAGGAGACGTGGATGATCTCTAAGGTCACTCGTATATTCCATTCTTAGGCCTGCCTTCTAGACGAAGAGCCCTTGTTTCCAGATCGTTGGCCTGAAAGTAAGTAGGAGTGAATTTAACATAAACATTATTAGTTGTGCATAATTGGAAGACCGAAATAAGGTTCTTATCAAGAGATGGAACATATAAAACATTGTTAAATAAAAAATGTTGAGTTTAAGATGGAAGAGCGAAGGAACTAGAGTGGCTTATTGATAGGGTTGAGCAATCACCAAGAAGCATATCATCACCTCCAGCATATGGATTGTGAAGAGCAATGTTGTGGAGGTCAGAGGTCATGTTATGAGATGCTTCTGAATCGACCAGCCAAATTGATGAATCTGAAAACATAGCAGCATGAGCACGAGGTTGCCATGGTTGTGGTTGTGACATGTTTTGCCATGGAATCGAAGTCTACACATATGACAGTGGTTCTTGAGGCCATTGTGTTGGCTGATTTTCACTTCGAACCACACGGAACTCAGGGAAAATTTTCATATTGTGTCCATGTCCTCCACATGCTTGACATCTGCCCAAGTAAGGCTTAGAGGCACGATTGGAGTTGGTGTTTGTGTTGGAGCGACTCTGGTTTTGACCATTGAAGCGATTCTTGTTTTGACCATTGGAGTTGTTGCGTGTGTAGTTCTGGTTTTGAGTGTTTGCAGCATTAGCAATAATTGGAGTTGTGATAGGAGCCTCATTGCAGAGTAACATGGCTTCACGGTTGAGTAATTTTTCAAAGAGTTAACTATAAGAGATTAGTTGATCACGTCCATTGATAGCATCAATCTCTGGCTTATACTCTTCAGGTAATCCTGCCAAGATTTGCTTAGTGAAATTTTCAGTATTAACTAGATTCCCGAGGAGTGCAAGATTATCAGATTTTGCTTTCATCAGTCATAGATATTCACTGATGGGTTTGCTGCATTTGATACATGTAGACAGTTGGTGCTTGATATGGCGGATATGTCCACAAGACGGAGTTCCAAGCGCAAGAGCGAGCGTGTCCCAGACATCCTTTACAATAGTTGTAGTTGAAACAATATATTGAACAGAGAGAGAAATTGAGCCAATGAGTGCATTGTACAAGAAATAATCTTGACAATGCCATGGTGCATAGGTTGGATTCGGAGCGGAAACACCATTAACCTAAGTCATTGGAGGAGATATGAGAGATCCACCATGAATGAAGTGTTAGAGCTCATGAACTTCTAACAGAGCTCTCACTTGTCTACACCACATCAAGTAATTTTGATTGGTGAGTTTGGTGACATTAGACATGTTGACAGAGAGGAAAGTAGTTTGTGGATTTTGTGCGTTGAACACAGAAACACGTTCAGCAGTAGAGTCCGAAGACATGTTGAGAAAAGCAGAGAAGAACAACAAACAAAGATAAAATGTTGGAGAAGAAAAGAACAAAGTAGACGACAGAAAAAAAAAACAAGTTAGTTAAAACCTATTATGGCTTTAATACCATATTGAGATTGTGTTGAATCATATTATTAGAGTAGTACATTTGAGACTATATACACATAATGTATGTGCTATACAAGGAAAGAGACAGTGATAATTACATAATGTATACTTTCCTAATAGTTACATGAATCAAAATTCTCGAAGAAGAAGCGGAGGAAAGAATGAGGAGAAAAAATTGAAGAATAAGAACATTACAAAGGAGAAGAAAGATACCAAAGGACAGTTGAACACATATGTTGAAATTGCAATAGAACTCAAGCCAAATAGGATATTGTAATGTAAAATCCGAATAGCTAAAGTTGAATAAAGCAATCCTTTTATCAATTTGTAATTTGAAATTAAAAGGATTACCATAAAGGTTAGTAAGGCTACTTACAATGGAGGTATTGAGTTTTAGATTCAACAGTTGTATTCTTCCAATAGTGTAGTTGAATAAATAACATGTTGAGTTGAAATTCAACATGTGTTGAATGAATAATAATAAAAAAAAGTTCTTGGCAAATTTGAAAAAAAAAAAACAAGATGAGAGATAAATAAAATGACACATGTCAGTTTTTTATTTGGTTAGATGATTTTTTGAGATTTAATTTATCCTTAAATTTTTCAATCTAAAATTTTTTTTTCGTCATATAAAAAAAATTAGATCAAAATTTATTATTTTTTATATTTTACAAATAGAGACTTGTTTCATTTAATTTAAACACAGAAAAAATCATTTTTGTATAATGTTTACCACCATTCTATAAACTCATGTTTTTAAACATACTAGGTGAATGCCCGCGCTACGCGGCGAGATCCTTTTTTAATTTATGTCATTTTGTTGCAATTTTTTTTTATTATGGGAGAACTATGAGAGTTTTATTACAGAAAGAGAAACAAATGTTTTAAATATTGATGAACAATATTTTGGCTGAATATTTTGTTAACAGTCGAGACTACTTTGATGAATATTGGTCATGTTGAAGTGGTTGAACTTGTTCTTCTCGGTTCCTTTCTGTACAATATAGAAACACTGAAATTACAGCATTGAAGTCTTACATACATCAATATGGGTATTTATTGTATATGAAATTACTTGTGGCATGATAGTGAAGATTGTTGAAAATCTCTTTGTATACGACATTTTTAATGGCTGATTTGTTTTCTTTTTGTGTGGTGGCACTCCAAATTCGTAGCCCTTCTTTTGATGTGACGTGAGATAAAACAACATAGAGTTGGCCATGACTGAATACATGCTTGGGTAGATAGATACCCACATTTTGTAAACTTTGGCCTTGACTTTTGTTTATTGTTATTGCATAACAAACTCTAATAGGGAATTGTCGTCTTCGCATTTTGTATGGACAATTTGTATTTGCCGTTGTCATGATGATCCTTGGTATAAACACCTTTTTCTTAACATTGGTACCGGTTAGTACCTCTGCTTCAAGTACCTTTTCACCTAAACGAGTAACAAGCAGTCTAGTCTCGTTGCATAAACCTTGCCTTTGGTTTATGTTTCTTAACAATATGATTGGGGCTTACTGCTTCAAAGGTAGGTGATGATTTGGTAATCCTGAACACTTGAGTGCATTTAGGTACTCTGTAGTGTATACAAGGTTAACTCCATCAAGGTCATCATCATCAGCGATACTGTCAGCACTAAGATACTCTTTCATGTCACCTCAAACTTTTGCTAAGAAGAAATCATTTAGCTTATCAATAGTTTCATTCCTTGGTGTTAAGATGGCACGACCTCGCAGATATACACAGTTTTGGAAAGAGTTTTCGAGATTTGGGAATGTTGCTTCCTGCATTTCTCTCATTGAGTTTTCTCCTTTTTCCAAGAGTAATGTGTCTTCGATCTCTATGTAGTAATTTTCTAGAGAAGGTTCGTTCAGAGTATTGACACTTTTAGCCTCGCCATTCCCAACTTGTAAAATCCATGCAGCAAATTTTTTTCGTCTTGCTTCATTCTCGTGTTTTTGGTAAGAGTGGCAATGTAACAACTTTGCTAAATGTAAGATATATTAAGTGTTGCGAGAATTGTATCTTGTCTGCTTCCTTGTGAGATGACTGGTAACATTTGTCTGAAATCTCCACCTAACAAAATTGTCTTTCCCCCAAATAGTTTTGCTTCTGCATCTAGGTCGGTAAAACTCATGATATCTCTTAATGTGCGATCTAATGCTTCAAAAGTGTGACGATGTGCCATTGGTGCTTCATCCCATATAATTAGATCTACTGTCTCAACCAATTCTGCGAGCATTGTTCTTGGTTTGATATCACACATCGAGTCTTCATGGAGATCTATTGGTATTTTAAATCGAGAATGAGCAATTCTTCCTCCTAGTAGAAGTGTTGCGGCTATACTTGAAGTTGCAACATGGATGACTATACGTTTTTCGGATCGGAGTTTGGAAATTATTGTCCTATAAATATAGGGTTTTCCAGTACCATCTGGGCCATTAACGAAAAATAGTCTTCCTTTGCAGTTGATGATTGAAGCCATGACTGCTTCGTAAGCGGCAAGTTGCTCTTCATTTAGGTTGGACAACAATTGAATGTAGTTAGCTATTTCTTCATCTTTATTGTAACTTAACTCATCCCATACCATTGAGTACAATTGAATGTTGATGATCTGTAATCTTGTAGTGAGAATAGCTGGGGACAACCTTAAAGTTGTAAAGTATATAAACGTTGCCTTCTTCGAGCTGGTTTTTGAATTTCTCCATGCGACGGTGGTAGATGGACCCTTGCATTACGGTTTCCTGAATATGTATGGATAAGCGAAAAGGATGTGTAAAGTACTGAACATCGATGGGAATGACTTTTGTACATTAAGTACATTAGTTGAAACATAGAAAACTATATTAGCACATTTTATGTTAAAAGAAAACGTTAAGAAGGTAGAGCACATAATTACTTTGATTTTTGTTGTAGGTAAGAACTATTGATAGAGTTTTATGTTAGTGGAGATGTTAGTTACATCCTTTTTATCAAAAGTAAACCCATAATAGACGACTTTCATACCTTTTCATCCAATAGTAAGAAATCAAGGCTGATGAGAGCTCCGTTCTGTTTGGGGTTTCGTGCCTCCCACATACGTAAAATGCGGACCATGACATGCTGCATTTTTTTCCCCACAACAAGTTCAGTGAGAGGTATTTTTTTGGAATGAGAGCAGAGGAATTTGGTGTTTGAGAAGCCATATGATAGTAATTTAGGATGAATTACTGGAGATAGAACAAGTTGTTGTCATGTACGATTATATAGATATGAGTTAGGAGAGTTGAGTAGTCACTGGATGTTTTAATTGTGTGTTCATAGTAGTTAAGATATGTGTTAATTATTTTCTTGTAGTTGTAAGTGTAGGAAGAGAAACAACTAAACGTTATACTTTCTTATTTGTACAAAGGTGAATGGATTAACAGAATTCAATACATTTCAACCTTAACATTGAAACTTTTGGGATTCCAAATGAAATTTATTGTGTTTTTACCTTAAATTTAATTATAAGAATGACTCCATAGTAATAAGAGAAAAATGTATATAGTGATTTAAGTTAATAGTGGAAGTGAGTTAATGTCTTTTAATGTAGAATAATTGAATTATTGTATTGTTAATGTCTCGTGAAGAGTATTGGTTACTTGAAGGTTAAGTAGTGTTGACAACTCATGATTTTTAAGTTTCAACATCACGTATCTTTTTAAGTAAAGTAACCAATGGAATTATTTTATAAATCCAAGTCATCTAATACTTAAGACTATGATCAATGATTTTGTATACATCACCCAAATTCAAAACAAGGCGATACAATAGACCATCGTTGAAGGAGAAAAAGAAAGATAATTAGACTGTGACTAAACATGTGTTGTAAAGTACTCCAGCCTTCTAAAACAAAAGTAAAATTGAACTGAAACCTCTACTTATATGAACTTATTTGTAACATAACATAAAAACGTGACATCTGTTTGAACACAAAGCATAATTATTGTTGATAATAGAAGAGATAATACAAAATGACCCGATTTAGTTACAAACATTAGTAAGACTTTGTGATTGAAAAACAAGAACGTATTAAACATCACAGTAGCAGACTTCAGATATGCTTTGTGATATAACAGTACATGACAACCTCTGCATATAAATAAGACAGAACGACCATACATATCAATAGTTTCAAAAGAGACATAAGAGTAAAAACGTATTAGCTGACATGTGTTGGAAATTCCTGTAGGTTATGGACAGAGTTGTGGTTAGATTCCTGAAGAGTAATAGTTACTTGAAGGTTAAGTAGTGGAGAGGGAAGTTAGTTTTTGATGAGTTGGATTAATCAAGCAATTTAATTGGTGTTTTTTAGATGATGTGTCATGCTGATGTGTCAACACCAGAAGAGACAACCCTGCTTTTATATATATAATTTTGGCTTATTAATATATAGTTAATTTTTATTAGTATATAGTTATAATATACAAATGAAAATGAATATAAAAAGTAATGGGGTAGGGTGTTTAATTTTATTAAACAAACTATTGTAGAGATATAAAATTAAAAGAGTGTTGAATGATTATGTTAAATTACAAAACTAATGGTGATTTCAAAACTATCTATATAATCTAGGTAAAAGGCTTCTATTAATTTGAGAAATACTTCTTGGCTCGTCGTTAATGGTGATCTGATTCGAAAGAGGGAGGGAAATCGATTGGAAGGAATTATTCTTAGCGATATTGGGAAAATGCATCTATTGAGAGGAATTTGTTGGAATTTCTATTTTTGGTGTTAGTAATAAACGTGGAATTTTTTCAGTCATAATTAATAATTAATTAGTTTCCAACTGTTAATTAATTTTAAATAGATAAAAATAAGAGGACTAAAAGATAACTTAAGAGAGGCCATTATGATAAATATTTACAATAGAGGTTGGAGATCTCGGTCTTTTTTATTGCTTGATTAAATGTGGGAGAAAGTCTAACAATTCGGGTGGTTATGATTCCGTTATTGGGCATCCAGTTGTAAGGCCCATTGATAAATTTAGTACGATGATAAAAAATAAACATATGACGTTTTGTTTTATCTCCAGTAGTTCCAATCATTTTCGTAGTAGGAATCTGGTGACAGTTTTAATTATAATTATAATACCTCGATCTCGTGAAGTGAAAGTAATATTTTGAAAACTGCAAATATCTCTATCTCCAATGTCTCTATCTAGAATAATCAAAGACGGTGAAGTAATTCTTTATTATAGATAATTACAAACTAATCCTTAATTTACTCATCAGTGGTTGTCAAACAATTAAATAAAACCCAGTAGTGATATTCTCGATATAGCCCAACAAGAGATTTGGCAATATGAACCCAACATGATGATGACCCTCTGATTGTGTTGAATTGTCTTCTTCCTTATATTTTCACTTTTCAAAAAATAATATAACAGTGTGTACCATTTATATAAACTTTGGTAAAATATTCCTGAAAAGTTGTACACTGATGATACAAGCCAACATCACAGCCTTTTTGTGAATATAGGACAATATAATATAATAAAATTCAACAAATTGACGTTATAATATTGTATTTTATGTCCATCCGCTAAATATATTCAATAACACTCTAACTAAATTAACTTCAAATTAAATTTTTGTATTGTTATGCTCAACAACACTGTAATAATCACATATGGTTATTTACTTATTCTATTTTATTATATGTTTACCATATAAGGTTAATTATTATTTTTGGAATTCCCAAATAGGTTATACACTGTTACTTACTATTCAACCCTACTTACATAGTAAGTCCTTTTTATATAGGGATAATTATGTTCTTAAACATTCCATATACATTTTAAGACAAATCTTACCCGGTGCTTAATGTATACATAAACGTAAAAATGTTAATACATGAGTTGTTGTTGTTACCTACTAATGATCTTCTTTTTTTGCTATGTTACAAAATAAAAAATAAAGCAATATATAATATCTTAGGGTTAAAATTGAAGTTGAACCACTCTTTATAATAAGTTGGTTACGAAATATCGTTGAAAATGATGTCTTAATTGCAACTAAACCAATCCAAACATAAACGAACATTGGAGAAATTATTTAAAAAGGATCATATATCTCATATGAGTTGGATTATTAGTGAATAATAATTAATTAATTTAATATTTTTATATAACTGGAAACCTACTGTCTTGCTCCGCGTGTATACTACGCGCCTCCCTAAAAAAGATGCCAAAACAAGAAACAACCTGCGGTCCTCAAATCTAAATTCTCACGCGTTTAGTTCACGCGCAGAACCAGTGGAATTTCCAGACTTTTAAAATTTTCTTCTTCTTTCTTTCTCTCTGCGAAAACCCAAACCAAATTTTCTCTCACCTAAAATTTTCCCCTCCGATTTCTCGTTTGACAGTTCAGTCTTATCTCTCGAGGATTAGAGAGAGGGAAGATTAGTTTAGCAGCTTCGTGGGTTTGTTCTAGTTTGAATTTTCTGGAGTAAGAATTGCAGAAATGAAGGAATATATTTGAGAAGTTTAGACCCTCGCTGAAACATTCGGAGATTCTTTTTATCCAAGTTGGGATTCTTAGGGTTTTCTGGTGAGGATTTCTGTTTTGGGTTTTGAGGAGAAAGAAAAATGCCAGCTCATAGATCGAAGTCGGAGAAGAAGGATGCTGAGAAACAGCTCCGTCGGGACCCTTACGAGGTTCTAGGCGTCTTAAGGAACTCTACGGATCAGGAAATTAAAACCGCCTACCGGAAACTGGCTCTCAAGTAAGTTTTATTGGTTTCCAATGTCTTCGTAGTTTGAACTTTGGAACTTGCAATTCGAAATGGTCGTCTCAGTCCAGGGTTAGACTACGAAGAAGAACCTTCAATTGAATCAGTTTAGGTTACAGAGAAGACGCTTGAATTGAATTTATGGATAAGTCTGGCGAGCAATTAATGACTAATCTATAATTTACTTATCAAAACCTTTATCCGGGTTATCTTAAGTGAAGACTATAGTCTAGTGCTGATTCTCTACCAAGATTTCACGTTTTCACGTCCTGCTATCTCTTTTTAAGCCTTGTTCCCAAATTAATGGTTGGTGTTTCAGGTATCATCCTGATAAGACTGCAAATGACCCAATTGCAGCAGACATGTTTAAAGAGGTCACATTTTCCTACAATATCTTATCTGATCCAGAGAAACGTCGCCAGTTTGATACAGCAGGTTTTGAGGTAAATTTCTGTTCTGGCATCGTAGATATACTTGTCCTTCCAAATTCTACCAGCAGCTAATGCTGAACTAACATCAACGTTCACATTTTGTTACTCATTAAGCGCTTCTCTTTTGCAGGCTGTTGAAGCAGAAAGCCAAGAGCTGGAGCTAGATCTCTCGAGTTTAGGAGCCGTGAATACTGTATTCGCAGCTTTGTTTAGGTTTGTTTATGTGGACATGAACTTCTGTTCATTTATGAAGTCTCTTTTTATTGTTTGATAACTGTTTATCCTATGCAAACTGAGTACATTTTCTGAAACTTTCAATGAAATAGCAAACTTGGTGTGCCGATAAAAACATCTGTATCTGCAACGATTTTGGAAGAGGCTCTTAATGGCAGAGTTTCAGTTGATCCTCTTTTGCTTGGACAAGTTGTATCTAAAAAGGTGAGTTCTTGTAGCTGATTCTTGGTTATGATTTTATTTGTGTGTGTAACGAGTGTCTATCTCCATACAAGTCTCATTTGTGCCATGGCACTTACAGGTTGAAAAGCAATGTGCACACTTTTATGCTGTCACAGTAACAGAAGAGGAAGTAAGTGCAGGGTTGGTCTGCAGAGTAGAATCATCTAGCAAAAGCAAATTCAAGGTTGGTTCAGTGAAGTCTTTCCCGTTAAAATGATATGGATATAAAAAGTATTGATAAACTAACGTGAGCATCTCCTTGTGCAGTTATTGTATTTTGATCAAGAGCCCAACAGCGGATTGAGCTTATCCCTGCAGGTATCGTTGTTATTAACTGAAGTGGAAACAGTGTTTTTCAAAGAGTTTTCATAAATTACATTTTAAAAAATAACTAATTCAAATGGTTTTGTTCTTCTTGTACGCTGAATCTCACGTGGATACAGGAGGAAAGCAAAAGAACTGGTAAGATAACATCTGCCGGAATGTACTTTCTCGGTTTCCCTGTCTACCGGTTGGATCACACAGTTAATTCGGTAAGCTCACGTCATTATGTTCTTAATATACGTCACCTCTTTCTGTTCTAAGTTTATTTTGCTTCTCACGCTTTTTTAGCTACATGACTTCAATTTTTTAATGCTCTAGGTGGCTCAAGCAAAGGATCCAGAAACTGCCTTCTTTAAAAAGCTTGATGGATTTCAACAATGTGAAGTTACCGAGCTTAAGGCCGGCACACATGTCTTTGCTATCTATGGTAAGTTTTCCCGGCTTGTAATGTAATTACAAAATTAAATTCTCTTTGCCCTTTTCTATCTGTTTAGATTCAGTACTCGATTGATCCACCTTTGTGGTCATTTACTGACATGTTCCTCTTCAGGTGATAATTTTTTCAAAAGCGTGAGCTATACAATCCAAGTTCTATGCACGGCCTCCTTTACGCAAGAAAAAGAAGACCTTAGGTGTGTAGAAGCTCAGATTCTCACTAAAAGAGCAGAACTAGCAAAGTTTGAGACAGAGTACAGGGAAGTACTTGTGCAATTCACTGATATGACCAGTAGATACGCTCTGGAAATGCAATCGGTTAGTCTTTTACTCATGAAAACTTTCCTAACAACCATTCACAGAAAAAGAAAAAGTAGATGTGTCATGACTTGAGTAAATCAAACCTGATTCTATGTCAAAATAGTCTGGAATCTTGAGCATGAAGTTTGATGTTCTTACGATACTTAATGGCAGATCGATGAGCTGTTAAAGCAGAGAAATGAAATTCACGCAGCCTACACAGCGGTTCCAGTAATGAAGCGGAGCTCGAGCAGGAACAGGCTGAGAAAGAAGAGCTCATTCAAAAAGGCGGCGGCTGAGGCTCCTGCACCAACTGAACAAGAAGAAGAAGATGGCGAAGTGGAGGAAGAGGAAGAAAGCAGCAGAGAGAGAAGCAAGAAACCAAGTACTTGTGATAAGTCTGAGATACTTAAGAAGAAGAGCAGATGGTACAATTTACATTTGAAATTGGACAAGAAAAAACCTTGTTAGCTTTTTTATCTTTTCTTTTTCTCTTCAAATTTCTTATGCATTATTTTTCTCCCTTACTTTAGGGATCGGTCGATGTATCTGTAAATCATTTGCTCTTCTTCTACTTCAACTTATGATTAGTATTAATCAACTCTTTGTTTTGATAATTCTTATTTGAAGAAGTTATCTGAAACAAAGGAGAATCGTGCTCAGTTTCAATTTCATTTGAAATTCAGAATCAACATACATGAAAATATGTTCTTCTTTTGCAATTGTTCTACGCAAAGTTGAAATTATTATTGATTTTCTTCTGTTTCAGTTCTACATGTTTCACTAATCATTTCAGTCTTATTAAACAAGTACGTATACTTTGTCACGAAAGAGAGTTAAAAGAGAATATTATCATCCAAGTTCGTTAGTTAGGTAGGTGCCACCTACACAAACGTGAAGAATTCGTTCCACAATACATAGCCAAAAATCAAATTTCTTCATTACCATTATATCCACATTTTTGTATACAATTATTCAAAGCAAATAGAATCAAGCTCTGCTTCTTTGAGCTACAACAATGGCGGAATCAACGAATGAAGTCAAAGTCCACGTCTTGATCTTACCTTACCCAGTTCAAGGCCATCTTAACCCAATGGTTCAGTTCGCTAAACGCCTAGTCTCCAAAAATGTCAAAGTTACAATCGCCACCACTACCTACACCGTCTCCTCAATCTCAACTCCGTCAGTCTCCGTCGAGCCAATCTCCGACGGATTCGATTCCTTGCCCTTGGGTCGTCCCGGTTTCAGCGCCGATGCCTTCACGGAATCTTTCCAGCTCCACGGATCCGAAACCCTAACTCGCCTTATTGAGAAATTCAAATCAACTGATTCACCAATCGATTGTTTAGTCTACGATTCTTTTCTCCCCTGGGGACTTGAAGTCGCTAGATCTATGGAGCTTTCAGCTGCTGCTTTCTTCACCAACAATCTCACTGTTTGTTCTGTGCTTAGAAAATTCTATAGCGGTGAGTTTTCTCTTCCCGCCGATCCCAATTGGGCGGCGTTTAGAGTCCGTGGCTTGCTTACGTTGAGTTACGACGAGTTGCCTTCGTTTGTGGGACGTCACTGGTTAACCCACCCGGAGCATGGACGGGTTCTTCTGAATCAGTTCCCTAACCATGAAAACGCCGATTGGCTATTCGTCAATGGCTTCGAAGGCTTAGAAACACAAGTAAGACTTTCAATCATACTCTAACATTTGAAGATATAATGAGTGATTATTCAACTGAAACTTGAAATCGATGGTTTGGGCTCTGTGTTGGATTGTGTTCTGATTAGGACTGTGTAATCGAAGAATCAGAGGCAATGAGGGCAACATTGATCGGACCGATGATTCCATCGGCTTACCTAGACAATCGAATAAAAGATGATAGAGACTACGGTGCGAGTCTCTTGAAAGCGGCCCTAGAGGAATGTATGGAATGGCTCGGGTCTAAGCCAGCTCAGTCAGTAGCGTTCGTTTCATTCGGATCCTTTGGGATTCTATTTGAGAAACAGCTCGCAGAGGTAGCACTTGCTCTACAAGAATCGAACTTGAATTTCTTGTGGGTGATCAAAGAAGCTCATATCGCAAAATTGCCAGAAGGGTTCGTGGAATCAACCAAAGACAGAGCTTTGCTAGTTTCTTGGTGTAACCAGCTCGAGGTTTTAGCTCATGAATCGATAGGTTGTTTTTTGACTCATTGTGGTTGGAACTCAACATTGGAAGGGTTGAGTTTGGGGGTGCCAATGGTGGGTGTGCCTCAATGGAGTGATCAGATGAATGATGCTAAGTTTGTGGAGCAAGTTTGGAGAGTTGGATATAGAGCGAAGGAGGAAGCTGGTGAAACAATTGTGAAGAGCAAAGAGTTGGTGGGATGTTTGAAAGGAGTGATGGAGGGAGAGAGTAGTGTGAAGATTAGAGAGAGTTCAAAGAAGTGGAGAGATTTGGCTGTGAAGGCAATGAGTGAAGGAGGAAGCTCTGATCGGAGTATCAACGACTTTGTTGAGACTTTAAGGAAGAAACATTGATTCAACTTTGTAAATCACGAAATGTGTTTAAGAGCATTATACCAAGATGATTATGATTTCAATAAAATCAATTTTTATTGTGAATAAGTATGTCATAGATGTGAATTTTTATTGTGTATAAATGACGAAACTGTCGTACTAGGAAAATGAGAGAGATTACTTGAAAATAATTTGTTATTAGAATTTACAGGTTTAAGAGAATGAAACGACAAAAGAAATTGAATACCAACTACTAAATGTTGGGCCTTTAATACCCACTAAGCCTTTTAACAAGGAGCTTCGCTCATCCCACATCGGAAACCTAAAGAATATGACAGTGAGAAGTTTATTATAAATTAACTTCACTCTCACAGCAATCAATTCACGCAGCCATGTGGTGAGCACAAAGCGAACTATTCTTTCGCCTTTTACTAAAGAATACCGTGTGCTCTCCACGCTAAGTGGCATACGCCTATTTTTGGAGGGTCCTGCCTTTGGGTGGGCCCAACAATCTCTAGTTTAAAGTTTGGATCTATTTGCTGAGAAAACAGATACATCAAGTTTGACTAGTGTAAATCTAAACACCAATTACTGAATCATCCATTTGGAGTTTATTTGTCTGTGGCTCGACACTGTATACTAGTTTGTACGAAGTAATTATACAAGTAGCAAGGAAGATTCTGCTTAATTTAGCTTCTCACAATTTTAGGAGACAAAAGTTTCCGATACGTTTCTGATATAAATTTGAATATTTTCCAGTTTAAAACATTCAATCGTTTATTTTCCATAAAAGATTTTCTAAAAAATGGAAATATTAATTCTATATAAGAACATCCTAACCTCTCTTTAAAAAAATTAGTTAGGTGCCAAAAATTCGCAAAGAGGAAAACCCTAAAGTTAGCTAAAAGGAGCTGAGACGATTTTGGAGATGAAATCCGCCATCATCGCTTAGGCGCCCGGTGACGGCAGAGCGGCGGATCATCTTTCAGGTAAAGTTTGTCCAGGTAAAGGGGGGATAGAAGATCGAGAATCATCGGGTATCATATTAGGGTTTGGAATTTTGGGTTCGAAAGGGGGGAAAAGAATCTGAAACCGTCATCGGAATAGGATCACAGAGTGATTTTTGTAAAGGATTGGTGGTGCTCTCCGGAGACGAATTGATTAGATAAGTCGTCGGGGATAGATTTAGGATTTAGGAGGAGTTACGCAGCCGTTTGGAATCTAGGGTTTCCAGAGATTAACAGAGACCATAGGTTAGATCCGTAAGGGTTTTTTAGCGATTCAGGGAAAGGGTTTCTTCGTTTTGTCGCAGGGATTGGAGACGTGAGAAGCAGGGTGGCGTTGTTCTATCTCCATGTACGTGACGAAACTGGGTTGATACACGTTCGCCAAAAATCCGGCTTGATCGCCTCTGGTCTCGATGGGGCTGAGGTAAATCTCATGGTAAGATTAAGGTCAGCGATTCAGTTTCAATATGGTAAATTAGATACTGATTGGATGTGTTCTTGTGAATATGCTGCTTATAGCAACATTAAGAGGGATAAGTTGGGGATTAGTAAACCGATGTCTGATAACATCACTTTCAGACACGGTTCAACTGAAATGATCCACGTGGTATTCTCAAGGAAGAAGTGTGAGGGATGTTTCAAACGAATGTATAAGTCGATTGGAAGGTCTACTGTGGTAGCAGGAAAAAATAAAGAATTATTGAACTTTGGTTTTAGAAAAGACCAGAGAGATTTAAATGATAGAGCGTTACATAATTATCATAGATTATTGAATCTCAAAAGTAGAGAGGTAAGGATCAGTGAGAGTAAATGGAAGTGTGATGGAAGTCTATGTAGGAAAGATTGTAGATTGAGGAGAAAAGAGTTATGGATAATGGATTCATTTTCATATGTGGGTATAAGAAGTTTATCTTACATATGGAGCTTAATTGGGTTTTGTTATATACGTTTTTCGACTAAAAGATCTATTTGGATTAAATTTGTGCAGAATATTGTGGTTGTTGGTGTGCTAAAGGCGCTTGATGCCCACAAAGAGTGGTCAAAGAGTCCATTAAATCAAAGGTTAGTGACAATTACGGATTGTGTTCAATATCATATACATCATGATATGATTAGGTCAAGTAGTGTCAATTTTATTAAGATCACCAATGGTCGAACTTGGATACTTAAGTCGCACATACAAAACCTAATATTGGCTGATCAAATGCACTTAGTTGTGAATATAGGTTGGACACAGGAAATGGCTAGGAAGGATACGTTAATGTTAGCCTTTCTGGAGGCGGTTAAAAAGGAAGAGTCAATTAGCCAATGGTATCGTTTAGCTAATGAAAGTAGCAACCTATCGGAAGTAATAGGTCAGCAAATAGGGAGAGAGGAAACAAAATCTCTCCAAAGTACAAGATTAGTACAACAATTCTATTCGATGAAGATTAGCAATTGTGAGGGTGATGTTGTTGATTTAGATGAATCAAGGTATAAGAGTCATAGAAATATGGATTTTCCGATAAGGTTAAGATCATTAATTCAAAAGATCATACATCTAGGGTTATGGCTGGATAGCGGCTTGTTAAAATACACGTTGCAAAATTTAATATGTGGTTTCCAAGAAGATAAGATATTAACAAACATTTTAAATTTAAATCTTCAAATATTTTACTGTCGAGAATCTAGGCTTATTCCTAGAGGGGAAGTCGGCTTATGTGGGTATTTAAGGAGAGTTTATCACGTAATGAAGTCTCATATTAAATTACTAGATACATTAAAAGGTTTTGCAAGCGGTAAGGAAAACTTACAAAGGTTAGCAATGGCACATATAGGTCTTACTAAGAAGGGTGTAGTGGTTAAGTCTCCCCCAAGGATCTTGAAAATCAAAATACCTAAAATATACAACTCAGCCTTGCTAGCTAGAAGCTCAAAAGTGCTCATGGGACGCTGTCTAAACCCTATGATGCAAAACGTAGACACTTTCCTCTATAGAATGCCCCAATTCTGGGGATTAGTGGGGCTAGTGCGTGGTCTTAATCTAGGAAACGGGCGTTTCCATTTTGAGTTCCAATCTGAAACGGAATTGGGTAGTGTGTTAGAGAATAGGTCTTTTAATTTTGATGGGTGGATGGTTTCCTATGCACCATGGAAACCATTGGCCGATGCGGATCATCCCAACTTTATTAGATTATGGATTAGGATAACTGGAATACCCTTTGAGTATAGGGTAGAGGAGGTATATCGGTTGGTAGCTAGATCCATAGGAGAGGTGATAAGTATTGATGTTGATAAGGGTCAAGTTCTTATCAAAATTTCTTGCTCTAAACCGTTGGTTTTCTCCTCAATCCTGGAATTTGAAGAAGGGAGGGAATCGAAGGTCATGTTTGAGTATAGGAGGTTAGAAGGTTACTGTACACTCTGCTTCTGAACGACTCATGCAGTCTCGGTTTGTTACAAGACCAAATCGGAAAGTAGATTAATAGGAAGTGAGTCTGGCCGAGTTTTAGGTCACAATGAGAAAAATAGGACTTACAAAGGGGTAGTGATAGGACCTAATAGAGGCTCTAACCAGATGGTAACTGCTAAATTTGGGAAAGATAAAGCAGTGCGTCCGAAGCGAGGTCGTGTTTTGCAAAATCAGAAAGCTGTAGTTGATACCGTAAGAATATTTTACAATGCTACTAATATTTTAAGTTTTAATTGTAATGGGATTCTGGTTTTGGTATATTGGCAGGAATTGGAATCAGAGATGGCGCAGGAGACGAGTTCGGCGAAGAAAGTTCGTCGTCCGTTGTTCCAGGATGCAACATGTCATGTACTAGCTGTGACAAGTCATGAAGCTGTTGTGACTTCACAGCTTCAGAAAACAGAGGCTTTGGCTGGAGTGGAGATCGATGCTGGTTCAGGTGATGATTTAGCAGCACAAAACATAGATGAGGAAGCAGATATGGCCGTGAATGTTGAGGAAGATTTCACAGAATCAGTGACTGCAGCAGTATTGGCCGAACTAGACCTGGTGGACGACTTGAACACTCAACATGAGATGACAGACCTAGAACATATCAATATGCATGTTGAGCTTGTGGATCGAGTGCAATCCGCTTAATGATTGATCGACCTCGGAATAACCGACAAAGAGAAAATCAAGAAGAGAGAACACAACCGCTCGAATACCTTTTGATATGGACTAAATGCATGTCACTCATCGGGTTGATCTAGGATCTGTACCACCGTCTCGCAGTCTGTCGAAACCTCCACTTTTGAGACGTGAAGAGCCGCCAAAGATTTCATCGCCCATAACACCGCTTCCACTTCTGCATGTGTGGCTGAAAGACTCCTTGAAATGCCCTTGGCCCCCATACGCTCGCCACCCATTGAATCTGTGAAGCAATACCAACCTAAGCTAGAGTAACGGTCGGTATCCTTCCAGGACGCATCCACAACGCATTTAAATCCTGTGAACTGCATATTAGCTGTGGTAGGGAAAGCTAATAGAGACTTTCTGACAGAAGTCCAAATAGGAATTGGACCTCTGACATTCGAGTTTCCTAAACACGCCAACGACCACTCTTCATGGTCCTCAACTGCGTTACTCAAAACCTTTTGAGGGGTCAAATCTTTACTAGCAAAACAAAAAGCATTTCTCGCTTTCCAGATCTGCCATAAAATTCATGGAAACAACTTCCATTCCACCTTCACCAGCATTATCCGGAACAAATAGTCTAAATTATACCAGAGGATGCACCAGGAAAAACACTCGGTGCATAAGGGATACACGACAATGCCCACACATGAAGGGCTGGTGGACATAGAAACAGAACATGATTAATAGACTCATATTCTGCATCACATCGTGTGCACCTAATATCGCAATTGATCCCTCTCTGTGCCATATTCTTGCTTACTGCAATGCATCCTGACAAAGTTTGTCAGATGAAGTGCTTACTTTTCTTTGGACAATTTAATTTCCAAACATTGCTATATAGAACCTCAAAAGTTGGTCTTAATTGACCATGTTCAGGTTCTGACAATTGTTCTGCAACACGATATCCTGATTTTACCGAATATCTATCCGTTGGCGTGAAATGCCAACCCCAATAATCTTGTCGTTCACAGATTTGAACGGGTATACCAAGAATCAGTCTTACATCTCGAGGATTAAAATATTGACGAACTAATACCTCTTTCCATTTACCTGTAGGTTTACCTATAAATTGATCATTTGTCATCTCTGGAAATAAATTCAGATTCGACCAAAACAATGTCCGTGGAATCGAATCCGATATCCAGGAGTCGTACCAAGCCTTAATTGTTTTCCCATCTCCAATTCTCCGAATGCGACCTTGATCAACCACACCTTTCGCAGAGCATAAACTTCGCCACCCATATGAAGACATTACTTTCATAGGTGCCTCTAATAAACAATGATCCTTATAGTACCGACCCTTTGAACTTTTGCTAATAAAGAGTCTGGATAGTCTAAGAGTCGCCAGAGTTGTTTAGCCAACATTACGGTATTAAAATCTTCCAAATTCCTAAAACCCAAACCTCCCACTGTTTTAGGTTTACATAAATCTCCCCATTTTCGCCATTGTATCCCTCTTGACCCACCAAAAGTCAGCTATGGCCGATATTAGATTTTGTACAACTCCTCTAGGTAGTCTATAGCATGACATTACATATGTTGGCAAAGCTGTGAGAACTGACTTAATCAACACCTCTTTTCCTCCTTTTGACAAAAATCTAGGTGATCAATTACTGATTCGATGTTGTAACTTATCCCGAACAAAAGCAAAGACTTTTGTTTTAGCACCCCCTAGATTCTTCGGGACACCTAAGTATGTACCCATACCATATAAAGTAGTAACCCCTAATACATGTTGTCTCTCCGTTTGTGTCGATACAGAGACCACATGTCCAAATTGTATGGATGATTTCGCAAAATTTATCTGTTGCCCAAAAACCAATTCATACTCTTGTAAGACAATTAATTGTTTGGCTTCTTATACGGTAGCCTTACAAAAAAATAAGCTATCATCCGCAAACAACAAATGAGAAACAGCAGGACTTGACCGAGCTATAGATAACTCTGTAAGTAAGTTACACCTCTCAGCCACCTTTAATTTGCCAATTAACCATTCCGTGCATAAAATAAAGATGTAAGGAGATAAAGAATTCCCTTTTCGGAGCCCCCTTCTAGGAATAATACAACCTCCAGGGACTCCATTAATAACCACTGAATATTCCACAGTCGTTAGACACCACATGATACACTGCACCCAACGATCACAAAATCCCATTTTATGGAGTAGAGCGCCTACAAAATTCCATTCAATCATGTCATAAGCTTTACTCACATCAGTTTTAATGGTCATATATTTACCTTTAATGGAATATTTATACGCAAGGCGTGGAACATCTCTTGGGCAATCAAAATATTAACCGATATTAACCTTCCAGGTAAAAAAGCCGACTGAGTCTCCGATATCAACTTTGGCAACAGTCGTTTCAACCTCAAACACATAACTTTAGATATCAATTTATATCCAATGTTACATAAACTATTTGGTCTAAATTCCGTCATTTTTGTTGGACGTGTTATTTTCGGGATGAGACAAATATTGGTTTTATTCAAACTCCTCTCAAACACTCCCTTTAATAAGAAATTATTAACCAAAGACAATAAATCCGACTTTACCGTTTCCCATGAATACTGGAAAAACAAAGCAGTTATACCAAATGGTCCCGGCGTTTTCCCAGGATCCATCATAAATACTGCGGTTTTTACTTCTTCCTCAGTTACCACCCGCATCAACCATTGATTATCAACATCTGTTACCCTTGTCCCAATAACATCACAATTAATCCTTGTATGCCCAAGACTATCAAATAAATCCCTAAAAGAACACGAGGTCTCCCCAAATAAATCCTCCTGTTTCGTCACCTAGACATCATTATGATCTAAGAGACCCACAATCTTATTCCGTGCTCGCCGATGTTGGGTCTGAGCATGGAAAATTTTTGTATTCTCATCCCCCTCCTTAAGCCATTTCTTTCTACCTTTTTTGTTTCCAATACGCCTCTTCCTCTACATAGGCCTTTTTCAAATTTATTGTAGCCTCTAAAATTTCCCTCGGATCATCAACATAGGAAATTTTACAATCTTCTAATATCAACCTTAAAACCCCTATTCACTGACATCCAGAAGAAACATTTTTACTCCTCCAATGAGAGATTTTTCAACGACAACAAATTATTTTCCTAGTGAAGGACAATCGACTACGAACCGAAAATCCCTGCTAACTCTTCTCAACTACCTCTTTGAATCTATCTTTACCAATCCACCTCTTATCAAAAATGAACTTTTTTTGCGGTCGAGTTGTCTGATCTTTGAACCGACCAATTATAGGTCGGTGATTCGACTCAATCATATCCAAATATTCCACCTCAGACAGTGGGAATAATTCATGCTAATCACCATTCCCAAAAGCTTTATCCAAAATACAACGTACAATACCATTTATTCGAACTCCACGCCAGGATCACAAATTTCCAATTTTCGGGAACTCAACCAAACCACAATCCTGAATCATCTGATTAAAACTCAGAAATGATGATGCACTTCTTAACACACCACCTTGCTTCTTATGATTCCCTGATAATTCATTAAAATCTCCAATAATCATCCAGGGTAACAGCCTATTTATACCTTTTCTAGTTAATCTTTCCGAGACATAATCATGTTTCCTTTGTACCGGTTCACCATATAGAAAAGTTATATATGTGTTATGTCCATCAATTTCCACTCAAATATCTATCATAGTTTTATCCTTATATATGATATCAACAGCAAAATGATCAGAATAAAATAGTGTCAAACCTCCACTATTTCCAATTGGTTTAAACTGTGGTCATGTATTTATAACCCAAAAGTAATTGAATCTTTTCCAATAATAATAAGAATTTATTGTCTCTGACAAACATAAAAACTATGGACGATATTTCATCCAGATATCTCTAAGAAAATTAATTGTAACCTTATTACCAATTCCCTGACAATTCCAGCTTAGAGTTTGAAAAATCATGGCAAAATTAACAAAAGTGGAGCCTTATTAAACTCCATATACACAATCACAAGGGCCGTCAGGAGTATAATGATATTATTGATTACCCATTCGACTATGAACAGTAACAAATCATTATCATACACCGCATAATCTCCTTCCGACACTCCTAAAATAACCATAGATAACCAACCATATACATAATCGTGTAATACCATTATACAATTATGTAATGTAACATTGAACCTTCTAGACACTTTAATGCCTCTATATACTCGTTGAAAATCACTTGCCATATTTGACCAATTTGACTTAAACTCATTAAGAGTCACATATCTCTACAAACAATCCACGGATAAAAGAAAGTATGTCGGATTTTATATATTAACTTTTGCACCTCTGTTAATCTGAAAGATTGTGACTGAACAAAAATCCAAAAACCACCAGAAGCTTTTATTAATTTCCTACTACAAACATTTTGGCCAAAACAACTTGAAAAATCTGAAAACATAAAAACTTAAATTTTTCTAGAGCCCTTATCTTGCTCCTTTGTCTTCCCCTCCTTAGATTTAATTACTCTAGGTGTTTTCCTTGGGGAGATTGTTCCAATAAGTGCCATCTTCTTAGCACATACTCCACGTATGGGCGTCACAACTCTAGTCAAAGACCTCCCCGTCCCAGCTATTGTTTTAACCACTCTAGCCTCCTTGCACTTCTGCTACTTGGCAGCAAACTTTTTATGAATCCGAGCCTCTTCAGCCTTAGTTAATTCTTGTCTCGTTTGCATTACTGCCTCGAAAGCTAAATTCTCCAAAACAGAATCCTCTTGTAGACTCATCTCATCCATCACAAGGGCCTCCTCACTTCCTCTCCACTTAACACTTGCATCCCATCCATCTCAGCTTTCGCCGAATCATGCAAATGCTCCAAATTCGCCAACCCAGCAGCGTTTGTTCCAGCGACCGGATCCCCACACTGAACTATATTTCCCAACAAAATCTCATATACTGAGTCAGCGATATCACTAGTTGCACCCTAGAACAAAGGTCGACGAACCTTCGTCGCTGAACCCTCTGTCACTTTTATGGTCGCTTCATTAGCCAAGACAATTCCCTCAAATGAAACAAACCCAAATATCATACCAGTATCTCCAATATAAACCAGTAAATGTACTATATTAACAAGAACCTGATTACTGTTGACCCCTAGAACTAAAGCCGCTGTCACACGACCTCTTTTAATCCCTTCACCAGTATCCTTTGCAAACACATATTGAGAAACAATCCCAGCATTTCTTTTTCTCCCAATTAAAGCCCCCTTGAAACTTTTATTTTTCCCAGAATTTCCTAACACACGATTTCCTAAACCACTTTGTGCTTTTGTTTCCTGTTTTGCCTTATAACACACACTAACATCGTGCGTCATTAAGTAACACAGAGAACAAAATCCTACAAGTCTTTTTTATTCAAACATGACTTTAGACTCCCTACCTTCTTCAAATTCTAAAATTGAGGGGCTTAGAACATGGAATCTCTATCAATACTTGACCCTTAACTATGTTAATAATAACTATACCTAACGAACTTGCTACCAACCAATAGACCTCTTCTACTCTATATTCGAAGGGTATTCGCGTAATCCTAATCCATAAACGAATTAAGTTAGGGTAATCAGCATCAGCCATGGCTTTCCATGGCGCATAAGCAACCATCCAGCCGTCAAAGTTCACATAACCATATTCTAAAACACCTAACAAATATTCATTCTGTAATTCAAATTGAAAAAGACCATTACCAAGATTAAGATTTCTTACCCAACCCACTAGGTTCCAAAACTGAGGCATCCGAAACATGAATGTATCCACGTTCTGTATACTCGAATTTAAGCACCGGTCCATCATCACTTTGGAAATCCGTGCCAACAACTCTGAGTTATCGATCTTTGGAATTCTAATTTCAGCAAACGAGGTGGTGATCTAGGCTCCACACTCTTTTTATTCAACCCCAGCTGAGCCATTATACAAACTGCACCAAAGAGAACAACACAATCGCTGAACCAAATTATAAAATCAATAGGAACTAGAAGCTGTGAAAAATATTGAGAAAATGTGATCAATTTAAACTCTTTATAACCAATCCAGCCGACATAGGTGAATTGTTTTCTCCTCCTATCTTTTAGGATTGATATCCTCCTTACATTAAGGACCTCTAACAAACCTACTAATTCAAATTCAATCTTATCAGAAACATTGGGAAACCATAAAACTCGACCTAATTTTTGAAATTCAAAGTCCACAAATTCCCAATTAAAAGTTGAAATACTTCTGTAATATAATCCAACTAAGAATCGTAAAGGATAAGAATGCATAACCTGCATCTCCTTTACGTTCTCCGTCTTCCTCATATGCCCTTTGTTATTACAACACGAGACCCCCCTACTTTCAAACAACCAACTCTGTAATTTCCTTGGCCCAAATATAACCAATTAGTAATAAGAAACCACAAAGAGTGAGCCTTATGAGACAACAAAGAACTGAACTCACACATCCAAAACAGATCTTCTAGCTCAATTATACTCGAACCAGAAATCTCTAAAACGACAACAACCAACAAAGCAAAAGCATTTGTAATTATAAAACCTTGGTTGATGCAGACCAACTTAATAGTATTCCAAAACACAAACTGTTTCGCAGAACCACATACACGTCGTTCTAACATCTCTGATATCTCGATCAACATAAAATTAAACTGCCAACATTCTGACAACCCTCTCATATATCGTGACACTGAGACTTGTTGAAAAATCTCTCCCGTGATCTTACCAATGACCAGACATAAACCATTCTTAGACTTATGATAGATCTTCACCGAACTACACTCTCGAAAATGACATATAGAGAGATAAATCCCCCTCAGGATCCTCCCATTACACCACACTCTAAAAATTATTAATTTAGAAAGGTATGAATTTATGTATAAATTAATATTATTAATTTATCTATAAATTAATATTATTTATTTATAGTAAAATCTGTAAACAATACAAATATTTGAAAATGTAATATAGGGTAGTTTCTTTATGACACATATTATTAAACTTCTTTGTTTAAACTTTCATTTATTTTGATGTTTACATATTTTATACAAAAATATGTTGATATTCCATTTTTCTTTTTTTCATATATTAAATAGAAAAATGGAATATCAATATATATGTTATAATTTATATGTATATCTTGCGTAATATTTATAATTATTAATTTATGATATTATTAGGACTATATTTTTACATAGGAGTTTCAAAATAATTATTAAAATTCAAAATTATTATTATCTTATTAATTTATTAAATTTAATCAAAAAATTTACACTGACCCGATATGGGTCCATATAATTTTATTAATTTGTAGAAATTATTAATTTATCAAATATTAATTTATGGAGGTTCTCCTAAATATATAATTTATAACAATGTGTAATTAGAAGTGGTGTAAGAAAGGTAAAATAACCAAAAAAAATTTGAGTCCAAACTAGTGGGCCTTTCAATACCCACTAATAAAGCCGTTAGCAAAAATTGAAGCATCCCACATTGAAAAGCTACAGAGTATGACAGTGGAAACTTCACTATAAATACACTCCACTCTCAAGGTAAGCAATTCATGCAGCCATGTGGTGAGCACAAAGCGAACTATTCTTTCGCCTTTTACTAAAGAATACCGTGTTCTCTCCATGCTAAGTGGCCTACGCCTATTTTTGGAGGGTCCTGCTTATTGGCGGACCCAACAATCTCTAGTTTAAAGCTTGCATCTGCTGAGAAAACAGATACCTTAAGCCTGTTATTTATATGCTTACAGTTACTAAAAGACACTTCGGAATAACTATTCACGCAACGAAGCTAAATTTAAGTGAAAACACTGATCTTTTAAGATTTTCCAATTGCTAATCATACAAAAGTAGCAAGGAAGATTCTGCTAAAATTAGCTTTAGAAGGTTTGTCACAAAGGACTCACTCTAGCACAACTAAATTAATAAAATATATATTTTTGGAAACATCTAATTATATATCGTTATGTTCATATATTAATATGCAGATGAGTGTCTTCATAAGCTTCAATCAATGAGTTCATCTCGGTCTATAAACCGCTCCAACAGCTCTTTGTCTTTTAGAACCAAGCAATCTTCAGCCTTTCCAAACCAGTTATACCGATGCTTTGCCACATAGTCATACACTGAGTCTCTCAGAGGAGTAGGAACTATGGAGAAAACGTTCAATGCTGAATACGGCAGAGGCAAGTATGATACCACCCGAAGTGCAGCTGCAAATGGTCAAAAGATGCAGAATCAAAAGATCAATCCATGTTTTTTACAAAACTATGGGTTTATGAAAACATGTTGTCATGAAATATGAACTATTGAGGAACAACCAACGACATGAAGTCATTCTGCAAGCACAAGATAAAAAGTCATGAGTATAGCACCGTAGGACATTAGCAGTCATTATGCAATCTTCTGACATAAGCACTCTCACAAAAAGAATGCAGGCTAATATATACATTTCTACATTTATTAAGCAGTCTCGCAAAACTATACTCACTATTTCCATCTACCACAACTACTCAGCTGAGCATTTTTGACTAAAGTGAGTTCATCTCGGCAGTACAGATGTTTTTAGCTAGTTCTTATCAAACTCCCTCACTGTAAAACTTCCAAACAGTGTGTCAAAAGACATTTACATACCAGTTGATGCTTGATGGTATGACCCGAGACCTTCAATGAAGAGAAATCGCTTCTGAACATCTTCTTAGTGACACCACTCACTTCTAGGTAAGGCTTAGCGGCTTTAGATTGCAGGCAACAGAACTTTATCTTTCTGTACTTATCCGCTTTGATTATCCACTTCACACCTAACATTGAACAATTTACTCAAATACAAATTAACCATTCGATCTAGAAAACAATCCTTCTTAGAGAACGGAATCCCTCTAGCACAATGATTCCAACAGATGTTAATTTGAAAAGAAATTGCCAACTTTCCCTTATAGAGTGTTCAAAGTTCCTACCACAATATTTCTGGTTCAAGTCAAAATCAATGTGACAAGCAAAACGAACGACGAGAACTGCAAATCATTTTCTCCTTGTTCTTCTCTTCCAGAACTCAGAATAACAATCATACCAATTCAGGTTATAATCAATTAGATCCAAGGAACCAAAAAAATTGACCAAATCGAGACCAGAACAGGTCATTAGACTGAATCAATCAATATTAAACTTCTAAACAATCCTTGAGAAAATGGCTTTGTTCTAGCTAAAGAGAGAAACAGAAAAGCATCGTACCTCCATGGCAAAGATGACAGACTCCGTCGTACACGACGACACGTGGCTGTAAGCTACCGGGAAGAATCACCGGAATCGCACCCGGCGATTCAGTTGGATCTGAGTAAGCAACAGCTTTATTGGCATCAATATCAGCCGTCGCACACAAAGTCGGCGAAGGAGTAGAGAAGCAAACCGATCGACGCTGGAGAAAACTTCCCAGAACAGACCTGGGATTCAAAATCCGAAGCGTCCTCGTCAACATTCTAGACATCTTCACATTTTGTTTCCAAACTTTTCTAATTTGCTTTTTCTGGGTAAAGAAAATAGTTTGAGACTTTCAACGAAGAACACTGTGCTTTGCTTGACCTCCAAGTCGGGCAAAAGGTTCAAAGCTCTAAAAAAGCCTCCTTTGAGACCAATTGGTTTGCAATCTAAGCCCAATAATAAGTGAACAACGACCATTTCAACTCCTAAATGTACAAATTTTTTCTCAACAGTTAAATGTAACTAACTGTTTCAAAGTGTAAATTCCTGAATAAATTGAGAGAGTAACAAAAAAAAACACAAATTTTAACTACGGCAAAATCAAACCAAACGACAAATGATCATTCAGTTTCTGCTGTTCTCTGGGCGATGTTTGCATTCATTGTCTGAGAATTCTCTGTGCTCATTCTGGCTCTTCGTCAGTTTCTCATGGCTTATGTTTAACTGCAAAAAAACAGAAGAGATTGTCACCCCAATAAAAAAAATAATCCTTTTGTTTCAAGCTATTCAGATTTGGAAGTGGCGTGGAACAACAAACCCAAATCTCTATATAGGTTCACCGTTAGTAAGTATATAGCCTTCATGTCACTTCAACTTCGCCTTCTATATATAATGCAGCACAGAGTTGGTTAGTTTTCTGTATCATTTTGATCCAATAGTATCACATGCAGAGACAAGGGAGACTAGAATGTCTAACCAGATAGACGGACAGCAAAGTTTGCCTGTTCATCCGCATCAGAGTTCAGATTCTACAAAAGAAAAACGCCAGATACTTGCATCAGATATAGACCTTGTAGTAATCTTGCTCTCAAACACAAGACTGTGATATTATGTTTTTGCAGAGAGAGATGCACAGAGAAATATACCCTTAATACGTGACTGATCTTGAAAGAGACACACTGGTCACTTAGCTGTTTTGCTTCCTTATGGAGCTTCGCGAGTACCTCGTGGTTTACCTTCCATTGACCTTTCATCTATGTTCCCAGAAAGCGTTGAGAAAGTGAAAAGGCAAAAGAATACATGATTAAGTAGATTACTTAGTTGTACAAACATATATATACGTTTCATTGACAAACCTGCATACAAACCAGCTTGGAGTCACCTTTCACTATAATTTTCTTGTAACCTTTCTCAATAGCATACTTCAATCCTAGGATTAACGCATGGTATTCTGCTGCATTGTTTGTGGCAATTCCCAAACCTTGACGAAGTTTACAAATCTGTTTTTGGAGAAAAGTGATCTTGAAATACAAAACTGAATTCTTCAATATATAGCATTCATTCAAAAGTACTCATACCAAACTTCCATCCTCCGTTTTTAGTACTGCTGCTGCGCCAGAGAGACCAGGATTTCCCTTTGATGCACCATCAAACTCGATATAGCAAGTTTCCTACAGCATAAAGGGAAAGAGAAACAGACCATCTTAAGAAAAAAGAATTATACATCCAGTCCTAGAATGTATGAATAATGATAAACACAAACAAAATTACAACTCACGTCTAACATATTAGCAAGCTTTTCCAAAGCTGGCGTGGAAGCTAAAGAAAGTTGATCCTGGAAAAAGAAAATATTAAGCAATTAGCTGAATCGCTTTATCTCATAAAATAAAACTTAACTTCAGCTATTTCTGCAGACTACAAACAAAGAGTTCAAAATTCCTCGTTCTTATGGCTTACTTTTTTGTTATCTTCTATCTTTATCTCTGAGGTAGTCTCCTCTTCAGACTCTTTAACTGTACAAGAAGGTGGTTCCTAGGAAGAAATTTGAAGAGAGACAATAATTTACCACTGAATTCATAATCCCACATCATAAATCACGGCAGCTTGCAGGTATGCAGCTAAAGAAAACATAAAAAGGAAAAAAGTGAAATACTGCAAAAATTAAAATAACATCTTACCTGGAAAGGACACAGTGTGAGAACGCCAAACATATCATCTTTTAAGTCTGAAGCTCTTAAACTGTAGAGTGGTTTCTTCAACCCAACAGAAGAAAGATATTCCTCTGTGTCTTTAGGCAACGAGTATCCCTTATAAACACTAGCTGGAGGATCAAACACCTGCCACTAAACAGCTGTCATAGTACCATCCTAGAGAAGTTATATATATACAAAACAGACTGTAAGGGAATGTGTTTTCACCGAAGATCCAACTTGAGCCTGACAATCACTCAAATCCTTATAAATA
Source organism: Lepidium sativum (assembly GCA_023374145.1). Classification (NCBI taxonomy): domain Eukaryota; kingdom Viridiplantae; phylum Streptophyta; class Magnoliopsida; order Brassicales; family Brassicaceae; genus Lepidium; species Lepidium sativum. The sequence continues at coordinate 15,498 of JAKUCM010000366.1, read as the reverse complement.
CCAATAATGTCACCCTTCCGAACAAGAAAAAAGGCGTCTTTCTCTTTATCCGCAACAGGAACGATGGTTAATGGCAACCTTGATTTACCAGCCTTTGATCTCGAGGAATAGAAATGAACCTTAGTAAATCCAAATGCACTCACTCCTGCAGGCTTAAGATAGGATTCTGAAGACATGTAGAAGCACTGACTACACGGAATGTAGGTGGAACTGACATAGGTGGATCTCTTAAGCAGTCCAACGGAAATGTATGAACGCGCATGAAAGAGGCAATTCATTGTAATGTAGTTCACTACCACACACTGAGATAAATGAAAAAAAAAACAAAGCACATAACTTTCGTTAAACTCCAGAGAGATAAGAACAGAATGTAAGATTATAAAACGCGAATCCAAGGTTATTCAGATACAATTTTAACCAAAAGGGGTTGGATAAATGATATATTCAAGGCTATAATACTCATTGGTAGTGGTAAATCGACATACAATTCCACAATTGTTAATTTGGGTATCTATAGTGAAGCAGATAGGAAGAAATTTCTCCATGAGAGAGCTCCAAGAAAACCAATACAGAAATCGAAAACCCGAGAGATTGTATCGAAACCAAATAGAGAAAGCATGAGTTAAGCAAGTTTAAGTAGAAAACAACTAATTCAAAGTGTCAAATTAATATCTTACCAATCACAAGGACGTAAATATCTTGATTAATTGCTCGTCACGGTTACAAAATCGCAGTGAGCTCTTTCGGCAGAGTTATGAAGAAGAAAGAAGACGATAAAACTCGGCGGGTTTAAGCTGGAGATTTAGTATTCATTGAATTTATTGGAATTGTGCAAAGAGGTTTCGTGGTGTAGTTGGTTATCACGTCAGTCTAACACACTGAAGGTCTCCGGTTCGAACCCGGGCGAAGCCATTATTCGTTTTGTTTTTGATCTTTTAAAGCCCAAACTAAGGCCCAATAATCACATTTTATAAGCTCTGTTTTTCTTTGTTGCTGTTCCGATTGGTAGAGTTCATTTTGTTCTCTGGTAATTATTGATTGTCATTATCAAACGTCAACACAAACTAGTAAAATACCTTTTTTTGGGTTGAGAAAAAAACCAGTACAATTGCAATAAACAACACGTGATAAATACTGGTAAAAATAATAGAGAAGAGTTGAAAAAAGCATTTTGTTCTGTTTCTTTTGTGTGGTTTAAAGTCGGGATACTGCTCGTGAGTCATCAGCATCTTCTCCAAATAACCACCAACGTATGTTTCACTCCTAGTGTAAACGACAAGTCTCGAACTAAACTGAACTCAAATGAAAAACAAAACAAAATAAAAACAGATAAATCACTCACTCTCCTTAAAGATGCAAAATGCACCATTGAAATCACAATCTCTCAAAGAAAATGAAGTCACCTCTCATCGTCTTACACGATTCATCTCTTACCTTCCTCTCTTTACTGGTAACTAAGACCTTCATCATTCTCTATCACTTGCTCTTCTGTTTCTTCTTTGTTATGTGACCATTCTAATTTTGTTTATGTACATAAGTAGTTCCATGGAGGGAGTTCTGAAGATGCAGCTGCAGCTCCAAAGAAGCTTGAAGCATCCATAAATGGTGTGAAGATAAGCATCGACACGACATGGACTCAACAATTGAGAAGTTTACTTATAGTTCCTATCTTCAAGTATTTGGTGGCTCTTTGTTTAACTATCTCCCTTTTAGTTTTCATAGAGGGTGTTTACATGAATCTTGTAGTACTCTATGTTAAGATATTTAAACGAAAACCCGAAAAAGTCTACAAATGGGAACCGATGCACGAAGACATTGAGCTTGGACATGAAACTTACCCAATGGTTCTTGTCCAAATCCCAATGTATAATGAAAAAGAGGTAAATATATTTTTATCAAAATCAATGGACAATACATATAAAACATATAAATGTGAGATTCCTAACATGTTCTTCATTAACCCACCACAGGTCCTTGAATTATCTATAGGTGCTGCATGTAGACTAATCTGGCCATTAGACCGTCTCATAGTTCAAGTGTTAGATGATTCTACTGATCAAAGTATCAAGGTCTCAAGCTAATGCATTTATAAGACAGATATGTATATTAGTTATGAAATTATTAATATGAATAGTATATATGGAATTGCAGGATCTAGTGAATGCAGAGTGTACAAAATGGGGAAAAGAAGGCGTAAATATAAAGTGTGAGAGGAGAGACAACAGAAATGGGTACAAAGCAGGAGCTCTTAACCAAGGCATGAAGCACACTTACGTGAGACTTTGCAATTACGTCACCATCTTCGACGCTGATTTCCAACCAGAGCCTGATTACCTCCAACGCTCTGTTCCCTTTCTCGTTCATAATCCAAAGGTCGCTCTAGTTCAAGCCCGATGGAGATTCAGTACGTATGTAGATTAATTATATTAACAGATATTATTAAAATAACACTTTGTTTATATGATTGAAATCCACAAAGTATTAATGACTAAAGTATTAGTTCTGTTTAACAAAAAAGTATAAATTCTTTTATAATCTCAAAAGCAATTTTGAGTTAGTGGAATGACTAAAGCTTCTTTAAAGTGAAAACATGAAAACTCGAATGTTTTTTTGACAGAATCCCATTCGAAGATAGGATGCCAAAATTTGGGTCAACGTAATTATGTATAAATTCACGAATTTAATTTCAAAACTAATTGGTGATTAATGATTCACACTGTCCCTTAAGAATCCTAAGAGAAGTTTTTTGTTTTTTCTTGGGTAATCTTTTCTCAAAGTAAATGATTGTGTGTGCGTGTGGTTAAATCAGTAAACGCAGACAAGTGCTTGATGACAAGGATGCAAGAGATGTCTCTCAACTACCACTTCATGGCAGAGCAACAATCTGGATACATTAGACATGCCTTTTTCAGCTTCAATGGTTTCTATCATCACATACATATTTTCAATATTTTATTTACTTTCAAACTTTATGACATAAATATGATATTGATATATGTCTCATTCAGGAACTGCGGGAGTATGGAGAATCGCTGCGATGGAAGAAGCTGGAGGATGGCATGATCGGACCACCGTCGAGGACATGGACTTGGCCGTCCGTGCTGGTCTTCTCGGTTGGAAATTTGTCTTCCTCAACGACCTCACGGTATTGATGTGCAATGATATCTACAGTTTATTCACATGTTATTCAAATAAACAATTTTATAATCATTTACCTACACTACAAAAAATTTGAGCTATTGTGACAATTATACTGTAACAATGAGTATTAATAATAATTTGTGACATTTTAAATACAATTTTGTTACGAATCATTTTGGCTTTATTCCGTAACGATTTGTGACAAAATTATTTTTAGATTTATTCGTCACAAATATATTGTGACGTTTTTGTTACCAATACACATTTGTAGCACTTGTATTGTCACCATTTTATACACAATTTCACAATAATAACTGTCTATTATGACAAAATATGTGTTATTGTGACAAAATATTTGTATTACTACAAATTTTTTCTTGTAGTGATAATATATATGGACACTGGATTTGTAGGTGAAAAGCGAGTTACCAAGCCAGTTTAAGGCCTTTAGATTCCAACAACATCGGTGGTCTTGTGGTCCAGCTAATCTCTGTAGGAAAATGATTATGGAAGTTATTCGCAATAAGGTCCGTTCAATTTTTCTCATTCTATTTATTTCATGTTAGACAAACACATGCCCATAGTCTTTTTTTGTCTACCAGTTACTTTGTCTTTTTGTCTATCGTGTTATACTGAGACAAACAGGACATGCATGTGATGTGAGTCTGACGTACATTTTTGGTTTTGATTGGTCATTCATGGATGGTGATTGGTTTTTGTTTTGTTTCGATTTAACAAAAAAGAAAATAAATGACTCTGATGCGGAACTTGATTTGCTAATCTAGTGTAATTCCGATCGGGTTAGTTATACCAAATCGTATAAAAGATTTTATGATTATCTTTTGTGGTTTTAAAGATATAGTTAACGAGTAGACATATCTAACCATTTTATAATAAGCAGAGAGTGACGATTTGGAAGAAGATGTATATCATCTACAGCTTCTTTTTATTACGGAAGATCATAGTCCACTGCTTCACTTTCTTCTTCTACTGTATCGTTCTTCCTACAAGTGTTTTCTTCCCTGAAGTCAACATTCCCGCTTGGTCAACTTTCTATGTTCCTTCTATGATAACTATTTGCATGATCACTGCAACACCAAGGTTAGTACACGACATCCTCAATTCAATTTTGATCCATACTGTATTCATTTACTAAGAGTTATCGGGTTTTGAAGATCGTTCTACCTCGTGATATTTTGGATCTTGTTTGAAAATGTAATGTCAATGCACCGCACAAAGGGAACTTTCATTGGCATACTTGAAGGAGGAAGAGTAAACGAATGGGTCGTCACTGAGAAATTAGGAGATGCTCTTAAGACTAAGCTTCTTCCTCGTGTTGGCAAACCCCATAATGGGTTTTTCGAAAGGTAACTAATTAAATAGCTACTCAAAGCAAACTAAATTACATGCAAGTATGATCTAGACACATAGAATTTATACTTAAGTGAGTAAAAGAGAGTTTGGTTGGTTGCTGTTAGTTGAAATTCTTGTTGAAACTCTTTTCTTTCTGTTATTGATCGTGAAAAACTATACAAGCTTACATACTGTTTTATATCTATCAAGACTCGAAGAAGAAGAAGCAGAAATAAACCAAACCTAAACCAATCTTATTTTAGTAAACCGAAAATAAGATTGATTTCTATATTGAACCAATACTAAACCAAGAATGGTTAATTAATATTGCAGAGTAAACTTGAAGGAAATATTGATGGGGATGTACATATTGTGTGGTGCTTGCTATGGACTTGCCTTTGGGAACACAATGTTATATCTCTATCTCTTCATGCAAGCGGTCGCTTTCTTCGTCTCCGGATTTGGCTTTGTCGGAACTTAAAAGAATATATTGTTCCTAGTCAGACACATCATAACCATACAATTCCAATTACTATGAAAAAGCCTTTTTTTAGTTGATGAGTTATAAAGACTGAACACAAGATGTAAAATTCTATCGAGAAGCCTACAAAGTTGTTTGTGGAATTCAGCATTCAGAATAGTTTTTACAGTTCTAAGCGATAAATTAACCTAGACCCGGTAAAAGAAAAGGAAAAGACCCGGTCTTGCTTGTCAATAAGAGGGTGAAATTAGTCTGCCAAATTTCAATCCCTGCAACTCAAGAAATCTCTAATCTGCTAATAAGGATAAGCAGATTCTAAGTAAAGACAACAACAAGTGAAAAGCGAACATATCCACTTTTCGGTGGTAGATCAGATCTAGAGGTTTTTCAGGCTTGTAGCAACAAACCCTTTTTCGCTGTTTCACTGACCGACTCCTCTTACTGGACTCATGTGCCAAAAAGTTGCAACCTTCTTCTCTCCAGCTCAAGCTATGATGGTGGAAAAATGCATTAATATCACAGAGAGGCTGATTCAAATTACACAAATGAAATGCATGTGACCAATATAACAGAAGAGCCTTAATTATCAAGGATTATACAATGAAGAGCACTCTTACCACTTTCTTGACTCGGTTGTTGGCAGCATCAGTTCCTCCAAAGACACAGTCGGAAAGATACGGGCTACGAACACGTACTTCTTTCATTACCAAGATGTCTGAGTTTTCCCATTGCACAGGAAGCCTATACAAGAAAAACAAAAAAGTTCACTTGTGACCAGGATATAGTACAAAAAAACTGTCAAACAGAAGAGTTTTGGTTTCAATACTACATTATTCACAGTACAACTCAAGGGAGAAAAAGACAAATTGTGCAGATATATAGTTCCAAAGCAAGCATCACCGAGCATGTCCAGATTCTAACAAATTATCATGGTAATAACAGAACCAAACCAAAACAAGAAGTCGTTTATAACGAACTAGTAGTAAAATTAAGCTACCATATTTCTTCCCATCTCTACCGTAGCTATCAGCAATGACACCGAAACCAATTTACAAAACGAAGAAAAAGTTTTCTGAACAGTCAAAGCCAAAATAGACTCATCAGCACTCTAAGCTTAAACCATAAAAATAAATCTCTACTTCTAAGCATAAATGAGCTATTTTTCAATTTGAAAGCGTAAAAATCCAAAATCCTTACGTCTTAGACAACGCGTCGAAGATGCTCTGGGCCTCTGCGGTAACACCAACTCCCATTCTCTCAGCATCTGCTTCCGCTTGCCTGTGCCCAATACGTTTCCTCATTAAGCTAAGCAAATCATTAAACAAATTTCATTCAAAAGGATTTCACCTGATGGCAAGTGCCTCTTTCGCTCGAAGACCATCAAGATCAATCGAACACTTGTCTAGAACAAGTGGATCTTCGGTTTTCCCCAAATACGTAAGCCTGGTGATGAAATTCGCATTCACCATTCGAGTATTCTTCGAATGCCCAGGTCTAGGTTTCGAACCCTCTTGTAAAAACCAATTATTCGTCAAGGATTTCGCAAATTCAGGTCAGATTAATAAAAATCCATTAATATCCAAAACAGAAAAGTTTGTAAATTTAGATGAAACAATAGGAAAACGAACAAAGTAAGCGTAACAACGAAGGATATCAAAAATGACAAAGTTGGGAATAGGGTCGTAAGCCATGACGATCCCTCGGAACTGATCTCCAGTGATCACCTTGACCGAATAAATATTCCCCACCGCGAACTTATCTCCTTCTCCGATATCATTGGCCACCGATGCTCCAGCAGGATCCATGGCGGCCGTCCTCCTCCGGCTTCTGAATCACCGAGATTCGGAAACAGTGAAAAATATCTATATATCACAGTGCGCTTAATGGGCCTTAGCCCAAATACTTAATGGGCTTATAACGGATTTCCAAATATTTCGTTGCCTCTCAGCGGTTGATAGTTAGGATTTAAATCCTGACTTTATCTTGGACTTATTTGATTTGAATGTATCTGACTAAATCTAAAAACTTTTCCTCTTTTCGTTTATTTTGAAAAATAAGGATACATTTTTTAAAACCTAGATACTGAACCGGAGCCAAAATCGAATCGAAATTTGCCATGTTTTGTGGTATTGTAATATGGGCTATAAGCCCAATGTTTAATGAGCTTATTGTGGCTTCAAACGGCGCAATTAAAGGTATATTGTCAATTTGTCAGTTATTTTATCCATTTTATTTCGTTATAACTGATGAGCGAATACTGAATCACCAGCAAATTGGAGAGAGATAGTTCTCGTGTGTCAATGGCGGCCTTAAGCATCTCATTTGCATTCTCCGTTGATTCTTTTAAGCCAAACCAATCCACGAAGTTTGGTTTCTCGTCTTATAATCCTAGACATCCTTTACTATATTCGTGTAGTTCTCATCGCTCCAGTCTCAGATTCGCTTGCCTTCCTTCTTCGTCTTCGGTTTCGACAGCAACAGAAACGGGAGAAGACACTGAGAAATCGAGTGGAAGCTACGCTTTTCTTGAGGAATCGTTTCGTACGGGGAGATTTTTGAGTAACGATGAGCTAGAGATATTGAAAACTCTGGAAGGATTTGCGTATTTTCAGGAGCTGGAATCTGGATCGATGTGGGTTCGGGTTATGAGATCCGACGAAATGGATTCGACGGTGAAGCTTCTCGCTGAGTCATTCGGCGAGTCGATGCTATTACCTTCTGGTTATCAGTCTGTTTTACGGTTTTTGGTGAAACAATATTTGATCGAGAGGAGAGAAGTACTGCCCCACGCAGTAACCCTAATTGGGTTCTATAGGAAAAAAACTGATGGGTTTAGTGATGAAGTGGATGCTGAGATGGCTGGCACTGTAGAGGTTTGTTTGGAAAAACGAGGCGCTAATGCTTCGCCTCCCTCTCCAACTCCTCCCAAAGAGTCACCTTATATCTGTAACATGACTGTGAAAGAAGACCTTAGAAGGTAATCAGCATGTTGTCTCTTCGTTTTCCTCCAATATTTTGTGGTCATAGCTTTCTGAATTCTTCCAAGAAGCTTTGTGTTCTAAATCTTGTTGTTTTAGTTTTTAAAAAGGTTTCTGTTGTGTTTGTGTGATGATCGGTAGGAGGGGAATTGGGTGGCATTTATTGAAGGCAAGTGAGGAACTGATATCTCAGATAAGTCCTTCGAGAGATGTCTACTTGCATTGTAGGATGGTCGATGAGGCTCCTTTCAATATGTACAAGAAAGCAGGATACGAAGTCGTCAAGACAGATACAATTTTGGTCCTTTTGATGCTACAGAGGCGTAAGCATTTGATGTGCAAGAAACTTCCACTCTGCACTAGCCCTTCAGATACGGTAGATATAATGGATTCTGATAGTGAGTTGACTTCCTCTGCCACTGTGTGAACACGGGTACGGTTTTTCTATCAGTGGTACCAATAAGCTTGTGATTATTTGTCTACCTTGTCTGAATTTATGTTATAAATTTCGATGTAAATCAATAACTCAGAACTGGTTGTGATTCATCATGCAGGAGGCAAAGTGACTTGACCAAAGATATACCCCGTTTGCTTCAAATTGATGTTTATATGACCGTAATAGAGGTACTTCACACATGCTCTTATCATTGTCAGATCTATTTTGGAAGCATTACCTGTTGTTATGGACTTCCAATACTGGCAGCGATTGTCTATCTTGTTCATACACATGTGGTCAATTCATTAGGCATAAGGTGAAAAGAGGAAAGAAAATAGACATTTCTCTTGAATCAAAACGTTCATAGCAAATACAACATACTATACAAATATAATGTATTGTTTGATCAAATTTGCTTAGTGAGTTTGTAGTATATACATCCAAATAACATCGCTTGATCAAAGTTTAGTAGCTAGAAGTTGACTTTAAATTTTCCCGTATACATAACTAGGATTCCTTTTTTTATTAATCGAGTTTACTAAGCGGCCTCTCATTTTTGGAAAAATGACAGTAATCCATATTACTGATTTCAAAGAATTCGGTGTTCAGAGCCTTTTCTGAATGTAGGAATCGTCCCACCCAAACCACACTTCGAGTTTGTGTAGATAATAAGTTGCAGTTCCTTAACACAATCCATCACGGAAGGTCGTTCCCTGCTCTCTATACGGATGCACCTTGATGCCAGATCTGCAAACATAGCTATAGCTTCCATGGTGTATGAATTTCGAGGCAGCTCGGCATCTATAACCTTGCGCAATTTCTTTCTATCATTCAGTATGTTCTTAACCTGAAGCGTAGTGAACAATGAGAGGTTTATTCTTATGCTAAGTTTCCTGATCTGTGAACTTTTATGACGATATCTTAGGACCTAGGAGGCTCCATTTTACCTGTAGCACCAGGTTCTGTTCATTTGGGCCCTGAGTTAAGTCAACTGCTCTGCGTCCAGTAAGTAGTTCTAGCAGCACAACCCCAAATGCATAAATGTCACTTTGTAGAGTAAGCTTACCTGTCTGTCACAGCAAAAATGGAATTAAAATTATGCTAAAAAAACGTTCTTCCTCGCTTATGAGTGTTAATGAGTGAGTAATATCACTTCCATTTCCTGGCCAATTCATGTCATTGTTAGTGAGTTTTAGATTTAGTTAAGTAGCATCTACTTTACCCTTTGCCTTCTCATCCTTATTTATAAGAAGAACATTATGTTAAGATATAAGTAAGAATCGTTACCGATGTATATTCTGGGTCAAAATAACCGAATGTTCCTAGAACCCTTGCTGTCACACAAATTTCCTTTCCTTCTGGCATCAACTTTGCTAGTCCGAAGTCAGATATCTGTATACATTACACTCATATCTTAGTTTAAGTGTCTGCTTGATATCAGTTCTGAATAACCACCCACTTTTATTTACTTGTTAAAAGTACCTTTGCGTTGTAATTGGAGTCCAGTAAAACGTTAGTGGATTTGAAATCCCTATGAACAATTGGAATCCCAACAGAAGAACTTGAATGGAGATACGCGAGCCCTTTTGCTGCTCCAAGTGCAATTCTGAGCCTTATTGGCCAGCTTATTTTTGCATCTTTTATTCCTGTGATAGAGGAGTGGTTTAGTGGCCTATAGGCTTTAGCGAACTCGACACATATATCCTTGGCTTACCATTTAAATGATCTTGCAGGTTTCCATTTTGCATGTATTCATATACTAGGAACCGGTGCTTTCCATCTGCACAATAGCCGATCAAAGAGACCAGATTTGAATGGTCGATTCTGCTCAAGATATCCACCTCCACACGAAATTCTCTTTCTCCGTCAGCCTTTTTGAACGGAGGTAAATCCATCTTCTTGATTGCAACAGCCTTCAAATAGAAAGAGATCAAGATAATGTGTATCCTACTCTCTAACATCACAAAGTCAGTAAATCACATAAATGAATCAATATAGTTACTACCTCTCCTGTTTTAAGAGTGCCTTTGTAAACTTGGCCAAAGCCTCCTTTACCAAGCAGATTCTCATCACTGAAAGAATTTGTGGCCTCCTCCATTTCCTTGAGGGTATAAACTGATGACCCGTATCTTCGTTTCCTTGGCTGAGATGCCTGATCTTCTATTTGCCAGCATTCTGCTGTTCTGTAGACCCCTGAGAAGAAGGTTAGTTTCACCCAGGTGATTCAGTTTCACCAAAACCCTCTTATATTCAGTAATAGTAATGTTGAAACCCGGAAAAAAAAGTTAACATACTTTTATGCCATCTGGCGAAGATGATTGAGAAAAGGAACGTACATGGATCCGTGTCATAGGATTTGCTTCTCCTTCTCTTGTTCCAAGCCGAAACAAGAGGAAAATGCATAGCTTTGGGTTTGTGTTTTATTAAGATCTTATGCTTTGTAGATGCCAAAGACCATTCCGAAGTCGAGAGCAGAACTTCTTGTAGGTCCTTTGTGGTGACGTGAACCCTATAGTTAGTTCCTTCCAGAGTACAGAGAAGATTGTTGTGGCTGAAGACGATAGATATAGAGAAATGAATGAAGTCTCTCCTCTCACTTACTATTAACCAAAAAAGTCTCTTTTAGCTTCTAAAATGTGAATTGATTTTGAGGGTCAGATTTCTGAAATACTCAACTGCTATATTTCAACTACCGAAGGTGTAGAGAGAGAGAGAACGAAAGAGACGGTAGAGCTGAAGAATACGTAGTTCAAATGTACGTGAAGCAAAAGTAAATGAGAGCATCTTGAGAAAGACTTATTTGATAGCTTCTTAAACTCTTAGTCAAATTTTCGGTTTGGTTCTCTTGTCTGATTCTATTAGAATGTGTTTACGTACGTTTTTGTGTCGATCAAGTATAGAGAGAGATGGGAAGCTGCTTTCAAAATGTTTACTTACCCTTTTCGTTTCAGTTTTTGCCAATATCTTAATTAATAATGTTGTTTTCATTTGTCCATTGAGATATGGGGAAAAAGTCCAACAAAGCATTAGCTTACCAAAAATGTTAGATTAAAAAAACCACGAACTTTTGAATATCCAAATAAAACATCAAATTTTTACATTGACCGCCACATAAACTTTCCACTTGCGGTTGACTATGTCATTTAACCCTGACGTTAATTTTCAAAACAGAATTAATTTACTCTGTTAAACCCATTTTATTCTCTCTGTTAATCAATACACAAGGTTTCACTTTTATAATAAAGTTGACACATGTACTTAGAATTGTTGCCCGATTCTCAACCCGGTTCATGATTTAACCGGACCGGTACAATTACTCCTATCTGGTTTTGAGAAATCTTGCAAAATGTTGAATCCGAGTTCATGGAGGTTTGCCTCTTCCACCTCTTCTCTTCACTCAACAACAAGTGCCTTTATCTCCGCCATGACCTTTTCTTCTTCTCATTCTCCTCCTTCTACCTCTTCTTCTTCGCTTGAATTGGTTCTCAAGTATCACAACCAGACGAAGCACTCTTTCACCGGTTACGCTAGAGGTCCTTGAGGTCTCGACTGGGCCAATCAGCCTAACCCCTTTCGCCGTTACCTCTCGGCTCCTCTTCTTCCTCTCCAACAGCCCAAGGATGAGGACGACGACTCTCTTCTCTACTCTTGTCTATTCGAATCCCTCCCTCCGGCGAAACCTATCACTCCCACAACCATCTCTCACCTTTTCTACCATTCTCTTGCTCTTTCCGCCTGGAAGACCACCAGACTCTCCACCTGGCCTCTTCGCGTCAATCCCAGCAGCGGTAATTTGCACCCCACCAAGGCTTATCTTATCGCTCCTCCCATCTCTTCACTCTTTCAATCCGCTTTCGTCGCCCATTATTCTCCCAAAAACCATTCTTTGGAGGTTAGAGCACACATCCCTTCTTCATTTTTCACTACCTGTTTTCCGGAAAATTCGTTTTTCATCGGATTTTCTTCTATTTTCTGGCGTGAAGCTTGGAAGTACGGAGAACGAGCTTTTAGGGATCCCAAATCGATTTCGGTTTTAGGGATTTTTGATTAAGTGTTTCATTTGTTTCTATTAATTGAAACGCATCATTTTCACTAACGGAGTTTTATTAACAGGCGTAAACGGAGTTACTGTTTTCCGTTTAACAATTTAACAATTGGTTTAAATGGCTTAGTCAACACAAAGTTCATGGTTTTTTAAAAAGTCAACGAATAGTACAAGATTAAATTTCGGGATCTTATACTTGGAGGTTTGTTTTGACCATTTTGGTAAGCTGACGATTTGATTGTCTTTTTTTCCGTTGAGATATAGATAATTTTTAGATAATGACAACAAGTATATTAATAGATAAAAACCTATAATTTTTCTTAAAAGCAATCTTTACTATAATAATCAGCTTGTCAAATCCAAGGATACTGTAACTTTAACGTACCCAATTATATATTGTATTACACTAAATTTGGGTTCGGGTGAACTTTTGCTTCAATTAGACACAATGACTCATTTATAGAGCCTTGTTTGTCGTTTCTGTTTTAGAAATGCAGAGTGAATGCCGTTTTATATGAAGGCAAGACATCATGCTGTTTTCCTCGCTCACGTAGGTTTGCAATTGGGAAAGAAAGTACCTAACCATTATGTTAGATCTACTTAAAATTTTGCAAAGAAGATCTTTATGGTTGAATAGTTGTGAGACGGAGCTTTAACTGATTTATGTCTTATTTAAAACCATTTTTAATTCCATAATGTTCACATTGGTACATAGTTAGTATGAGAACGAATGATGTAAAACGTGATATGTAAGAATATTTTCTATTATGTATGGTCGATGTGTTTATCGGTTTACTTATAAATATCAAGTTCATATTAAGTTTATAGATTCTAATATAAATGATAATACCGTGATGAATCGGTTTCTATTAACGTATTAGAATCGGGTGTATTGATAACCCTCCTCCCTTGCCAAATTATATTGAATTATTATTCTATATATAAAATATATATTTATATGTATATATATGGTAACAATTGAATATATAAATATATATAACCATATATGTATGTATATATATATATACACATGAACGTGTGCATGATTAAGCGACATGACGGTTACACTGGCGCTTAGTTGTTATAAACGAACATAAACGTTCATTGTTGTTTTGTTGGAAAATAGACACTCGTCTTCTACCTCTTTCTTTTACAAAACAATATTGACGAAACAGTTACGTTGAAAGGGAGAAACGAAAAACATTACAAATTAAGGAGATCCTTGTCCATCAAAAGATTCAGTAGAGATCAAAGGTTAAGGGAGGAGAAAATCAAAAGGGTTTGAACCACATCATTATTAAAGCAATGGATCAAGGTTAGTCATTCTTCTTCATAAAGAAATTGTTTGTTTGTTTGTTGAATTAACACAAATCTAGAGAACTTGGGACAGATTTCATAATATCAATTTATAGATACTTCACTCACTTGGTTCTTTGCTGAAACAAACATAAAAACGTCGGAGTCATTGATAACTTGACGTTTTTGAAGCCATATAATGTACAAAATGAAGTGAAAATTGTTTAAAAGTTGTTTTAGTTATCCAGATGTTGCCTTCACTATAATAACAAAATAATGTAATATTAAAAAATATCTAAAAGGTGTAACTCCCAAATGCACAAATCTACCGACAAGTCTTGTATGATTAGTGAGATATATTAGTAGTAAATGCTAGTCGGTGACTCTAATTATCAGTGTATAAACAATCCTATTAATTGGCTTGAGATCTACTAAGCCAAATATAAGCTCTGTCCGGCAACTCGAGGCCATAAAAACTCTCAATGATTTTATTTGTTAATATTAAACTGAACTAAAAAAAAACTATTTATCGTCATGTTTGCTAGTAAGTTTATGATGTACAATTTTTGGAGCAATTATTCATCCACCGCAATGAGTGGGTGAGATATGAAGAATGGCACGATATATATAGCTTTTGGTTTATTTCAACAGGACCCATAGGATGAAAAGTTTGTTGAATAGGTTGCCCCACACAGTAAATACAATTTACTATATCACTAAAGGCTTCTTTCAAAACCACTTTCTATATATAGATCCACATTCATATAAACAAATTACTCAAATACAAACTTAAATAAGCAAAGTGTAAAAATGGGATTGAATGGTGTTCTTAATGTGGAGGTTGACGTCAAGTCTTCCCCTGAAAAGTTTTGGGCAGCTCTCGGAGATGGAATCAATCTCTTTCCAAAGGCTTTCCCTAAGGACTACAAAAGCATCCAAGTTCTTGCTGGCGATGGCAACTCTCCTGGCTCCATTCGTCTCATTATCTATGGAGAAGGTTTATTATCCCTTTTTTCATGATTCATGTTTTAAATATTTAGCTAAAATTCTTAGATGTTCTCAGACATTAGTAGGAGTTTGACCCTCTCTCCTCTTGGAAACGTATGGCCAAGTGACCACCAACAATAAATAGACTGTGTATTACAGAAATGCAAACATTGATGAGCTATGTTCATTGTTTATAATTTCAATCATATATATATAGGATCAACATTGGTAAAAGTATCTGCGGAGAGGATCGAAGCAATAGATTTGGAGAAGAAAAGCATGAGTTACAGCATCATAGGTGGGGAAATGTTGGAGTATTACAAGGTGTTCAAAGGAACCATCACTGTTACTCCTAAAGGTAGTGGAAGCCTTCTGCTATGGTCTGGTGAGTTTGAGAAGACCGCCCATGAGGTCGATGATCCACATGTCATCCAGGACTTCGCTGTCAAAAACTTCAAAGAGATCGATGTGTATCTCCTTAACCAATCTGCCGTCTAAGCTACATATAAGAAGGTTCAATCGTCTCTTTGAGATTTATCTAAGGTAAGAAGTTAAAATAAAGTGATACCTTTTTATGATTTTGGACTTCATTTTTGAAATGTACGTCTCTTTCTATATATAAGAAATAATCGAACAATTTGCTTACAATACAGGATCAATTATTCATCCATATTTTTAATTTCTTGGAAGGTAATCATGACGACAAGAAATTAATTCATTTTTTAAGTTATTTTTAAGCTTTATTATTACGTCAACCCAAAGTTTACAATTTTTTATTATT
>JAKUCM010000365.1:0-35513 GCA_023374145.1 Lepidium sativum | reverse complement strand
GTGAAGGAAAAAATGTCACCTCCTTCGTCCATGGTCCTTTAACAAGTTCAGGATTAAGGACCTTTTGCCACCTGTGGAGGCATTGGACATCAGTTCGATCCTTGAAATATTCAGCTGGAAGTTAAGAAAAGCAGATCAGACAAAGACGTGACATTGAACTAGACAATAAAGGAGAGGAGCTTCAAGAACATATGTTAAATTCTATAACTTACCTATCTTCTTCCAGTTTTTTCCTTTGAAACTATGGACAGCGCTTCTCAAGATCTCATCCTAGTTAACAAACGATTAAATAATCAAAGAGTGTAGGAAAAGCATATATCCAAATGACCAACCAGTTTAACTGGCTGCAGGAACATAGGATTGGAGAACATTGGGAAAAATTTGTAAAAAAATACTGATGGAAACTTAAATTACCTCCTCAGCTGTCCATTGGCCTCGAGTTGAACGTCTTGCAGGGCCACTAGTCCTCCTGTAAAATCCACACAACTTGTCATGCAACTCAATTTCTAGATTTGGCCAAACAAGGAATTCTAGTTGGAATCAGAGTCTTGTCTTTAGTATGAGTTGAAAAACGGAAGCATACACGTGACGCGATTTCGTGTTCCCTTCAACAAGTCCCTGAGGAGGGGTTGAGCTTGCTATAGACTCACTTTCCATACTTAGTTAATGAACAAGCAATACTAATTACACTAATTCCCATACGTTGCCTTTCTTTTCTGCAATGTGAACTCCAAAACATAATCTTGCAAAGCTATTGTTCCCTCCTTTGCACCATCTCACAATCTGCTTACAGGAAATTATGAAAATGTGACCAAAGAAAAAAGAAATTAGGCATAGATACTTAAAGCTTGAATTTTTTAACAATAGTATATTGGTCTTAGATTCAAAAGCCTCTATTGAAGTTTAGTTGGTATAGTTTGAATTGGTCATATAATAAATTCAAAATGACATAAAACCCAATAAGCAATCGTAGATTCAAAGATCACTAAAGAAATACATGAAGATCTCTAATAATGAAGTAAGAAAACGAACCGATGGAAGCTTCGGAAATGACAGTAATCAGAGATCGAAGAGAGAAGAAGAAGCAGAATGGAGAGTATTAGACAGACCCAGTTGTGAAAACCCAATCGAAAGTGAAAAATCTCCGATCGTAGAGATGTTTTTCCACAATCTGAGTTGAGAAAGAGAGAATGTATTTAAAAACTTGTCCAGAGAAAATTAAAGAGAGAAATCAAAACGGTCGGCAGAGATAATTCAAACAAAGAATGGCGGAAGTGGAAATTTTTTAAGTGGAAATTTCTTCGACAAACAAACCCTACACACAAACTAAAGTCAAAAATAACGTTTGTTTTTTTTCTTCCTGGATCTGAGACTTAATCTCAGCCGTCGATTTCAAATATTATCGATCACGTGTCTCCTTTCATTTAGTATGCTCAACGGACATATATAATTATCTGTTTCTTATACTTTTTCCCCTTCTTTTTCACTTTTTCCAAATTTTACCCAAATTTTAATCCTGGACAATAATGATTGCATGGAATATAAATAGCTTCTTGTTATGAAATCATGGGGACTTATAATGGTGGGGATAATATAGTTAGCTATACTTTAAGAAAATAGTATTTCGAACCAGATGGGTTTAGAGTTAAATTTTGGTTATATGAAACTCATCTTTCAATACCAGTGTCTAATAGTAAAAACCATAACATGATTCTCTGAAACCATAACTGGACAGATCACTGGTTCAACCTGTGTTATCATTATATATAAAATGCTCTCTTTGTTCTCACACATTCAGATACAATAAACAGATTAGGGGAGGTTTAGATCTTCAAAAAACAAAACATAAAACCATGCCAATCATCATCATCATGATTTGAGGCTAAAAGAAACATCATAAGCCTTCTTTGAAGGACATCACCAGATTACCTCTGGCAGAATGTTACCGACTTGGTTTGATTTTTTTCCTTATCTTCGGGGATTTTACATAAAATCGTCTTCGAGTTCTTGAAGTGATTTGTTGCTTGAAGCAATGTCTTTGTTGGATGTCATTTTGTCAGTTACCATTAACCCCTTGTAACTCCTCATCTCTGCTTGCCTCTCCTTCTCAAGCCTATCTATCTCTTCACGTTTCTTCTGCAAAAACCAAAAAACAGCCAAAATTTGAGTTGAGTCCGACTCTTATTCAAACACTTTTTCAGATGATAAGGACCAAACTTAAACGGACCTTCTCCCTCAGATGTTGTTTCCTCTCTGCCCTTTCAGCAGCATTCACTGCTTCTCTCCTCGGCTTCATCAAAACAGATATCAACAAGATTATTATTTTGAGAGATCTTATGACTGGAAAAGCTATGGGGTCACTTAAATGACACTTCATATGCAAAAGGAAAAAAAAATGGAATGACCAGAAAGATGTATTTATGATTTTCTATCTAAACTCTGTTGAGATCCCAAAAGCCAAATACGAACCTCTCAGATCAGGCGTCCTTTCAACTTTTGTTTTGTTCAATCGGTTAACTATTTCATTGATTCGCTTCTCCACTCTGATAGTCCGGACCTTGAAGACACAAATATCAATTAGGCATCATCATTACATTGCAACCATATACTTGAGCAGTTTCCATGTATTCACAACCAAAAGTTCTGGAGAGATAAAGAAGCTTACCATCTTTGAATTGTGGAAACCAACTTGACCAACATCCATGGAGGCAGTTTTCTTCAAGTTGGACCACGGAGTGTACACAACATCGACGTTGTTCACCTTGTTGCCTGGCACATAATCCCAGATACCAGTTGGTAAGAAATCAGAAAATAGCCTATATGTGCCCTCCTTCTAAACGAAACAGAGAAACGCGAACAAACTGGCACTCTAAGACCAATGGTTATGCATACATTAAGTTCACTAAAAGTAGAAAAGGGCTTCAGAGTTTACCTTGAATGGAGTTAGCCTTCACAAGCTGAGCACAGTCCTCCAGCACACCTTCACTAATGTCTTCAAAACCTTGGCCTCTATGAAGCCTCAAGTAGACATGAGCCGACGACATTTTATCCACGTGAAACCTGCATGAAATATAATGTGCATTTAGCAGCTTGATCCTGAACCAACTTACCAAAGCAAAAAATAAAATGGCATCTAGATGAAGCTCCTAGAGTTTATATGGAAGAAAGGAACGAAATTATTAAATTCAAAAGTAAGAACACCCTAATCAAGTCTAACCATATCAAAGACTGACATTAGCAAGAATAGCATGAACAAAAAATAGGCATGATAATTCCATATTCTTACGTTAGTTTTACACCTCTGTTACGAAACCACTTACTAAACAACAACATAAAATGCTAAGCAGCAGAATATGATACAAAAAGCCATGAAACTCATATTTCTTTAAAAGAAATTCGTCAAACTAGAAGGTAACAAACCCCTACTTATATCTGCAATCACCAAAGATCGAATATAGCGAAGACAACAAGAGTGGACAATATACATCAAGAGTGGACTATAAGGTAACAAACCCGTACTCATATCTTACATTTTCATAATTCTCCGTTAATTCTGTTCCATCTCTCAGCAAACAAACAATTTCAGAAACTGTAAATAAGTACATACATTCTGCCAAATTATTATAAAAAAAGTTCGAATAAATATGAGAGAGTTCGAGACAAAAATATAAGATAAGAACGACAACATATCGGAAGGCACACATATTAAACTCAGTCAAATAAACAAAACTTTTTTAAATCTTTTTTCAGATTCAACTTTGAGCAAAGGTTGACCACCATTTCCTTCTTCTTTCATTCTCGATATTCACCACATAAATCAATATACAATAGATCACGATATTCACAACATAATATCTGACATTAATTAAAGGGAATAAACTCAGAATTCGATAAAAGCTAACTAAATTCGATAAAACCAATCCGAGAAATTTTCAGAAACAAAAGAAAACAATCGATGATCGGGAAAATGGAGAATCTTTTCGCTAAAGATGTGATGGTTTACCAGACGTCTTCGGGGAAGCCGTACTTGATAAGCTCCTCGTTCTCGAACTTATCAAGCCCCATGAAGATGGTGTAGTCACCAGCATCAGGTCGGGCCTTAAAGTAGAACACCATCGCTTCGATTCGAAAACGAACCAAATCGAACGGAGATCGAATCTAGGGTTTCGCCCTCTCTCTCTCTCTCCCTTCTCTTCCCTAGAAGTTTACGAAACTGAAGAAATCGTAACCACTCACGACGAATTAAAAACAGGAAATAAATATTAAAAAGCAGAACCAATACTGCGCTGACTTTATTTTTCTTTGGTCGCTTTCTTAATTTCCAAAACCATCCCCAATTATACAAATTTAATGTTTCTCGCCTAAACCTTTTTTAATTACATTTATTTCCTATAAATCTTTCAGTACATGTATTTATTCTTATAATATTTTATGTTGGTGACTTGTAGGATCCTTGACTCAACGTAATCACTTTTGTGGATCGTGTATTTAACCAACACATAGTTTCAGTTGATAGTTCCCAAGTTAAGGACAAACACCTCAAAAACGTAAATGTAACCAAAGTTGAGAGACTACAAAACTCAACAAATGTATATCACCGCATTGTACAACAAGTGAAGTGATCCATCAATAGAATTCTATTAATACATAAAGAGATTTTAATCTTATTCAAAGCTTTTCAAGCCAGGCCATATTTGGACAAGGCTGTTTCAAATACAGTTGCAAATTCCTGAGACGTACTCTGCTCGTCCGCTTTCACTTTTATCTGTGCTTTAGCGGATGAAGAGTTTATGATACACTCAGCAAGATAGTTCGATGCTTCTGATTCTTTCTGAGCAAAGAAAAAGAACTTGAAGTTTGGGGATTGACCGCCCGATGCAATACAGTGAATGGAATGACTCTGCATATGTCTGATTAGTGATTGTGGAACTGTCAAGGCCACGACTCCCTGGGGATTCACAGAATACTCCTGTACATGAAGTTAAGAAAGTTACAATCTCTCACCAGTCATATGACACGTTTCATACGACAGAAACGGAAAAAACCTGTGTTAAAGATAATGGCAATTGGCGCCATTTCTGCTGGAAGACTGTTGGATCAAGAGCAGCTCTTGGGTTAAGTTTCAAAAGAGGAGGTGGTGTTGGAGCAGAAGCTGTCGACAAACCCAAACCGAGAAGATCATCAAAACCAAAGCTTGATTGTGCGGTAGTGGCGGATGTGGCAGGACCAGAAATTACAAGCTCTTGCAACTGTGAGGTTATATTTGAAGAGTTTTCAAATGAAGGTGCCGTATAAGCAGAACCATTGTTGTTGGAGTGTCCTTTATTGTCATATTTCTCATCAATACCCAGAAGCAGGTCCTTGTCATTTGCCTCGAATTGCTGAGCTGGAACAATGTCGCTGCAAGCTTCAGGTGTAATGGGAATATTTCCGAGTTCGTCTGAAAACTCAAATGGCCCTCGGTGTTCCTTATCCGTGAACATGTAAGATGGCTGCAAAGTAATTTGATTTAACTAGGAAAGCAACTAAAGAAACCTCGGAATAATATTACGCTAACGAATGCATACTACTATACTGGTTTTGTCAGTTAAGTCAGGAAACATACCTTCTGGTAAATCACTGAAAGGCTGTTAAATTCGTCAAATATACGGTCTTTGATTTCACTGCTTTGAGTGTCAGCAAAGACTGAAACCGCCTGTTTTGGAGGACTAACAACACGTTCTGCCACATGTACATCGTATTGCAGAACCCGATAATAGAACAAGGCGCGGTCATGAACATCCTACTCCAAAAATAAATGTTGAGTAAGTGATCTAATAGGACAAAGGTTTTAAAACAAGAGAAATTAGAAGGTGAAGATTGGATAATACCTGGTGAAAATCAGCCATGCCTGCAGCTAGAGCTGTTCCTAGAGCTTTCTGAGTCTCAGGTGCCCTCTTGAAAAAGCATTTCATTGCTGCAGTTAAGAGATGCAAGCGAACCTGCGCAATGGCACAAATTGGGAACATAGATGAATGAGCAAGTCCTCGTTCACACACAGTAAGGAATTATAATTTCGGTAGCAAGGAAAAACAGAAAAGTGATAACTGAATACCTCAGCCGAATGCTCTTCCTCCCAGTTTTCTATCAGATTCTCCAAAACGTAAGGAGCATCACTCATGTCCTGAGCATATTCACCTAACATCCATATAAGAGCCGCCTTGGCTTTCGGTTCCTGGATATTTTTGCTGCTGATACCCCCAACAACAGAAATGCAATCGTGGCTCCATTGTGGATACTTCCTTAGAAGATCCTTCACAAGAACCTAGAGGAGCCAGACAAGTGGAAACGTTATGAAAATGCACATGAATTTGAATATAATTATCACTGTGATAGCTATTCATATTGTGATAGTACATATGACCGTTTACCAAAGTTTCAGCAGTCACATAGTCCTTTTCCATCTCCAGAAATTGAAGAAGTCTATCCACAATTGCATTTACATCATACTGTTGCAAAGCAATCTTCCCAACTGCCCGAATTGACTCCCTTGCAATTGCAATATCAACATTTGCAGCATACTCGCACAGTTCCGTCACTGAACAGGAGCCAGAAATACGAATAAGTCTGGAATCCGAAAGTTCCAGATTCCATATTGACATAGTTTGAAACCATTACCAATTTCGTAAGTGTTGCTCTCGTTTGCAACAGCAGTCAACATCTCAAGCTTCAACTTTTTGACATATGACGGTTCATTGTACTGGCAGTAGAAATGCTTATAGTCTGCGGCAAAGATGAATGGTGCACGAACAACTAAAAGATGAAGGTGGCTTAAGATTGCATAGGACTGCTCTGGACTTCCAGAACTAACGAGGGTGAGAAGTGGGGATTTAATACGCTCATATACCTATTCAAGATCATTTGGCATCAGTGAGACAGTGATCATTCAAAACGGTAAATCTAATCAAAATTACAAATTCCGTATAATGGTTATGACTATGTTACTTAAGATTTGATTTTCAAGCTTCCAGACTAAAGTACCAAAAGTAATGAAATGCTTCACTATTTGACAGTGCAGAGATTAGCTCAAAAAATTATCATCATGAATTGGGCACATAACTAACTTCATCAGGAATAACTTTTCGTGAATAAGGATATTGGAGGTGGACTTTGAACCTGTTGATGAACATCAGTCATGGAGAGCGTTAACTGTAAAAATACTTTGACTGTTGCCAAAACAACAGCTCCATTTGCATGCTGAAGTCTGTCTTCCAACAGATTCATAATGTCAAAAATATCATTGCTATCTGATGGTACATATTTTACTGCCAACTCAAGGATAAGACATTGTGCCCATTCATTGAATTCCTTGATACTGCAAGGAAACACCAAAATGGTAAATTTTGATTCTCTGTTATTATATACCACTATACCACTAGAACAACAAGTGTTTGTGAATGAAGGTCCAAGGAGGAGCATAGGACATACCGATTCAAGAAATAATATATAACTGGCTTGCTAAGTAAGGATTCCTTCTCCCGGCATGCTTCCTCGGAGTGGCTTGCTTCTAAACTCCATATTTCTTGAAGTGCGGACAAGCAATTAGCAACTACCTGACAACATATTTTATATTAAAAGGATACTAATCGTGAAAAACAAGTGACATGCTAGGGAAATCTTATGTCCCACAGCATTCAACAAAATATTCTACATACAAAATAAAATTAACCTGAGCATCTGAATCATGAAGCATCAAACTTTTCAGAGTCACTGGAAATTCGGCATCAATGCATGTGGAGGCTGAGATGTGATATAGCTTCAGCACTCCAGTTACAGCAATCGTTCTCACATAGCTGTTATTATCCTTTAGTCCGCTCCCCAAGGGACCGACCAGATACTCCACAAGGTTTGGCACTCTTAAGGAACACAAACTCCTCAGAGCAAGCCCACGGATCATAGGATCCTCATCTTTGCAATCCCTTTGGAGAAAATTAATTGTCAAAAGAGAAAGATCAGGATTTCCCTTTGCATAGTTTCCAACATAAAGGTAACACATCTTCTTCAGGACAATATCTGATGTTGCCGAGCACATGACCATTTCTCCGAATACAGATGAGACGTCAATGCCAATAGTCATGTACGAAATTACTTTCTTGTATAGATCGCGTTTGGAATCATCAACTCCTGGAGCTCTACTTCCAGCTAGCTGGCGAAGCTGGGATTTTAGATCTGACACTTCGCTTTTCCTGATAAAGAACAATTTCTAGTTTCAATTCACGCTTCATTTGACCAAATAAAGATCAAATTTTCGCACATACCCACTAAGTTTATAGGAATTAGAATCTAAGAGCATAGAATTCAGACTAATGGTCTCGCCTGATTCTACATTAACTCAGGCTGGCAAAACACCTCGCGCAAATTAATAACATCCTAAACTAGATCCGTCACATAAGAGCTACTGAAAATCTGGATTTAGTACAAGAACAACACAGATCATACAATTCGAGAACTAATGAGCTGACCGACCACACAAGTGAAGAAATGATCGAATCATAAAACTGATCGCAGCTTTTTTCTTAAGAATTTACAGAGATTACAAAAAATCAATGCTATTGAAAAAAATTGAGAGAGAAGCAGAGGAATATAGCATGAGTTACCCTGAAGGTTGGGACGGTGACGGATAACGCTGCGAAGCGGCTGGAGGAGACATGGCTAATAAGATTGCGGTTCAGATACGGTGAATATTTACGCCGAAAAGATCCACCAGAGATTAAACCACGAAATGTCGCCGATCGGAGAGAATCCCACCGAGATCAGAAGCACGAGTTGCTAAATCTTTTGGTTCACTGGTATAGTCTCGTCCGTGCTTGGAGAGGTGGAAGAAAATGCCAACGACCCAATTTGCAATGTACTCCTCGTACTTTTCTTTTATTTCTAATTCACTCCTTTATTCTTTAATTGTAGATAAGGAAAGTTCTCGTTCAACTTAACCACCAAAACGCAGCGTTTTTCCACGGATATTTCCTACAGCCTTCTTCGCCTCCTCTTGGATTTCCTCACTCGCTCCTGCTCTCTTCTCGAACATCAATGGCTGCTCACAAAATCTAGAGAGAAGCGTATAACTAATACTGATAGAAAAGAAAAGAAAATCAGTTATGATTTTATCTCAGCTCCCTAAATTTCATCTCTCAATCTTAATAAAACCCTCTTTCTCCCTCTCTTCTTCGCATTTCAATTTCATAAACCCTAAGCCGCCGGTTTCAGTAGCTAGAACCCTTTTCTCATTCGCGCCAAAATCCAGTCTTTCCACTGCTGGACCCATACCACTTCCAGTATCGGATTCATCCGATCTGGATGATGCTCCTGTCGAGATTTCGCTCGACAAGCTTTTTGTTCCGCCGGAGACGAATATCTCCGGCGAAGACACGGCAAGTCTAACGGCAAGGATACTAAAGGGTTCAAACATTGTGCTGAGCAAGTACGCGAGGGACGCACAGGTGGTTCAGGCTGATTACGTGAGGAGCAGTGTCCGAACAGAGGATTGTCCGGCCGATGGGTTGCCGGAATTTGCGCTCGTCGGGAGATCTAATGTTGGGAAATCCTCGCTTCTCAACTCGTTGGTGAGGAGGAAACGCCTTGCCTTGACCTCTAAGAAACCTGGTAATATGAGTGTAATTTTTACATGGTTCTTATGGGTTATAGATAAAAAGCTCTCATTTTTGGGGTCCGTCGCTCTGGTTAGTGGTTATGTAGATTAGTAGATATATTAAGAGGGCAACTGGGATTTTTCGGTTGAGATGTTGTGTGAGAGTGAATCAAATTCAGTAGTTGAAGAAATCGGCATCTTCGATATAAGCTATCTTAGAAGAGAACTGCTTTGAAAGGTTTATAGACGTATCTTAGAAGTGGAAGCTGACAGTCATCCATGTCTTGCTTGTACTTATGATAGATCTTCTCAGCCTGCTTGCCTTGAGTGGATGATTGATGTTGCTAACATTTGTGGAAGCATTGAGTATATTCTTAGGAAACAGCATTAGAACGTTTGGAGTTTTAGGAATGTGATACCTCAGAAGTAGAAACCATTCTGAGTCAACGTTTTCCTAGACTCATCCCTTGGAAGAGATTCTTTCAAGGATTAATTTTCTTTTGCTCCTGAGTATCTAACAATAAAGCTATATCTGGGTTCTTTAGATATTTAATAAAGGGGACTCTAGTTGATTAGCTAAATTGTTTATCATGTAGGAAAGACACAATGCATTAATCATTTTCGGATCAACGACAAGTGGTACTTGGTAGATTTGCCTGGCTACGGGTACGTTTAAACCATTTTTTTTTTGTTTTTCATCTTTTAATAAGACATCTGTCAATAGCTCATAAAACTGCTCTGACCAGTATCTGTATCTCCTTCTTTGTTGATGCATTTTGTATATCCAGGTATGCATCAGCACCGCATGAACTCAAACAAGACTGGAACAAATTCACCAAAGACTATTTCCTAAACCGATCAACGTTGGTCTCGGTCTTTTTACTAGTTGATGCTAGTATTCCCGTAAAGCCAATCGATCTTGAGTACGCAAGCTGGCTTGGTCAAAACCAGGTATGAAGGACTTTAAACCTCATATAGTCACATAATTGGTCATCATGATAAAGACTTTTATCAACTATGTCACGTCTCTGTGGGATTAATCTCAGGTTCCAATGACTTTGATATTCACAAAATGTGACAAGAGGAAAAAGAAGAAAAATGGAGGGAGAAAACCGGAAGAGAACATAAAGGAGTTCCAAGACTTGATCCAAGGGTTCTTTGAAACAACTCCGCCATGGATTATGACTAGCAGTGTGACAAATCAAGGTCGGGATGAGATATTGTTGCATATGGCTCAGCTAAGAAACTACTGGCTCAAACACTAAGAACTCAACCACACTTCGTTATCTGATATCTAATAGGAAGGCGACTTGTATAACACTTAGTGTACAACACAGATAAATACAATTAATGTACCAATAATATGGGCACTGTTTTTGAAAAAAGCAACTTTGAGATTTTGTTTTTGTATTCGTGTTACTATGCCTATGCATTACATTTTCTTTGCCTCCAGGTTGAAACAATAATCGATAGATTTAGTTGTAAATAAATATAAAGTCTCTACATCTTGCGGGGATAGCTCAGTTGGGAGAGCGTCAGACTGAAGATCTGAAGGTCGCGTGTTCGATCCACGCTCACCGCATTCAATGTTTTACATTTTCTTAAATGGAAATAATTTACAAGACGAAAAGCCATTTTCGTTTTACGACAGAAGACAAAGCAGCCCATATAAGAGCCCAGTAACACCAAATCTTGTCTGTTGAAAACAAGTAGAGTCTAGGGAACAAAACACAGGGGATGTAACGTTTTGTGTCCGCACTAACGTATATTTAAGGATATTTTCAAACAAAATTTAACTTTTAAAAAATATTTTGTCGATACAAAATCGACTATATGATTTTACATATTAGTTATACAAGATTTTGTTATCGGTCTATTTATATGCAAAAGTAGGGTTGTATGATTAGACACATGATCATTTATCAAAGAATGACTCTGGTTATCAAATGATTGAACAACCGGGAACTAAGGCTAACGAAGCCTAGCTCGTTTAGGTTCTGCCGTTCCGACCTATCTATCATTGGTCAATTCGGAAATAAGGATAAAGATAAAGTGGACTATCCTGTATGACCTATAGTTCTTTTTAGTGGCTATACTTATAAGTTAACTTCAACTAAAAAAGGACGGAAAATTTAGGGTCTAGAACTGTTTTGGGTGCAAGGAGGTCGTTCCCTGGTACAACTTTATTCTATGCTTTGTTTTATGCGATATTGGGATCAAATCTCTGCAGGAACTCGGTTTTGACAACATGATCTTAGACCATTTTCCGGTGAGAGTTTCCGATGAAAACGTTTATCGGAATGACCAGATTGTAAGCACGATGTAATCGTTGGTGTGAGCACTATGTGATAGTGTATTCACATGTCAAAATTGAAGTAGTGTTGAATGAGAAATAGAGAAAAAAATGTGAATAACTTGTAAATCAAGAGTGCTTTAATGTTAGTGTCACATAGTGATTTGGGCTTTATGTTTTGCTTTAAAAATAACACAAGAAAACATCCAAATTCATATTCAAAACATTTGAATAAGTCAAACCATATATTCTTCTCATTTATTTGAGTTGAATGTGGAGTTATGGTCAAGGTGAATAATTCACCTTAATGATAATTGATTTGAGAAATCAAATATCTCCATTCAAACTTTTTATGTTATGTGCTCATTTTTGTAGCTATAAAAAGCCAATATGACTCATTTGTAAGAAATACATTTGAGAAAAAACATCTCTAAGAGAAACAAAACAATCTCTTACAAAAGCTCTTTAGTCTTTTAATTATTTGTTTAGGAGTACAACACATAATCCGGTTTCGTGGTCATCTAATCTTGGGTGCCGTGAGATAGTCGAGTAGTAGCTTTATCCTGAGACTCTAATTACCACGCAACTGTCACACTACGAGGTAATTTTTGAGTTAAGGAAAGAGATTTCGGTCTCAACTCTACTTTCTTGGTTTTGTTTAAGTTTTAAGTGTTATTTAGAACTTTCACCTTGTATTAGTTTACCGGTTTTATTTTTGTGTCTTAGTCTTAACTCAAATTTTTTTTTTTTCGTTTGTTTTTATCAAACTAACGAAAAACTAATATTTTTGTGAAGTGTTTTTCTATAACAGGTTACGGTGAAAAACTTGGTGATTTATTTTTTAGATTAAATCTGAATAATACTCTGCATCTCTAACAATTTGTTTTGCAGATTCACCGAAGAGTTTAATATCGTCTATGCAAATTTATTAATTTTGCTCTTTGTCGTCAAGTTTACTGCTAGATTTGAATAGTCCAATTTTTTTTGTTTAAATATGTTGCAACTTTGAATCGTGATTGCTAAATTCTTTAAAATAGTTTCACTTTTGAATCATTAGCTGATTCTTTGCCTTTATCTCACTTGTCAATTGCTTAATATTGGTCACGGTTAAAATTTAGTCTCAGATTTGAACCGTGAAACGTATGCTTATAACGTACTTGTTTGCTTTTAAAATCTGATTTTCATTGTTGTCGTTATTAGCTTCAACTTTGTCTCGTCTTTGCATAATTATTTATGGTTTAATAATTTAAATTGCTTCAATTTTTAAAATTTTTGTTTGGTATTGATTAGTATATTAATTCAGTTTGTGTTTTTTAAATAGATCTGATTTAAGAATGACTAACAACGAGAACCAAACCGTGATCGATGGGCAAAACAAAGATGCACCGATCGATGAGACCGTTGGAGGTGGCTCATTTGGAAATGTGATAAGTGAGACGACGCCCCAAATCCAATTTGGGAGTGGTTATCAACTTGTGCCTACCGCTATTAGCGTGAGACTTATGCCCGAAAAGTTCGGTGGGAAAAGGTTCAAAACGTGGCAACAAAAGATGACATTTTTATAACCACAATGAACATGGACAAGCATCTGAAAGAAGATGCACCGGTCCTCCCAGTTGACAACACGGACCCACTTGTTTTTCTAAGTGTGGAAACATGGACTCAAACCGACTTTATGTGCAAAGGCTGGATTCTAAGCCGCTTGATCGATCCATTGTACACGGTATACAGTAAGGTTAAAACGTGTAAGGAGCTTTGGGATGCCTTAGAAAAAAAGTATAAGTCTGAGGATGTAGGCTGCCAAAAATACGCTACGGCAAAATTTCTTAACTTCAAAATGGTGGATTCAAAACCCATCATGGAATAAGTTGAAGTGCTGCAAATGATTATGCACGAGATAGCGAGTGAGAGCATGAACATTTGTGAAATTTTCACGGTGAATTCCTTCATTGAGAAACTCCCTCCAAGCTGGTTGGACTTCAAAAACTATCTCATGCACAAGCGTAAGACAATATCCCTTGAGGACTTGATGGTCAAGCTGCGGGTTAAATCTCGAAACCGCAAAGCCGATGCTATTTTGACTCGTCAGAATAATGTCAATATGGCTGAGCACAAGAGCAAGGGGAAAGGAAAGATTTCTCCACAAGCCTCCACTAGCTTTAAAAAGAAAATGCCCGCGAAAAAGTTCACGGGAAAGTGTCACAAGTGTGGAAAAGATGGACACAAATCTGTTATGTGCAGGAGCAAAGCTGGTCCAAGCAAAGACAAAGGGAAGTCTCAAGCTAACCTCGCCGAAGAAGACTTGTGAGCTGTGGTCACAGAGGTCAACTCGGTTGAGAACAACCTTATAGAATGGTGGTATGACATTGGTGCCACTACTCACATATGCATGGATAAGGAGATGTTTCTGACCTATCAGAAATGCAAGAGTGAGGAACGACTCCTAATGGGTAACATCGACTCGTCCAAGATCGAGGGACGTGGAACCGTTGTGTTGAAGATGACTTCCGGACATGAAATCACCCTCAACAACGTCAAGCATGTACCTGATATGTGAAAGAATCTAATTTCCGGAACGCTCATGAGCAAAACTGGATTTGGAATTCACTTTGAAGGGGACAAACTTGTTCTTAGAAAACATGAGGTGTATTTGGGAAGGGGTTTTGTTAAGGACAGACTGATCAAGATGAATGTAATGACAGTATTTCCTAAAAATGATGTAAAAGTTGTTTCAGTTAATGAGAAAAACCGAGTTGCATATTTGGTTGAGTCTTTTAATACTTGGTATGAACGATTATGACATGTAAATTATAAATCTTTTCAAAGATTAATGAATTTGCACCTAATTCCAAAATGCAAACTAAGCAAAGATAAATGTGAAGTATGCGTACAAGCTAAGCTCACAAAAATGCCATCATCCACAGATGATAGAACCATAGAACCTCTAGGTTTAATTCACACAGATTTATGTGATCTAAAATATGTTCAAACTAGAGGTGGGAAAAAATATTTTGTGACTTTCATTGATGATTGTACAAAATATTGTTATGTATATTTGCTAAAGAGCAAAGATGAAGCATTAGAAAAATTCAAAGAATATAAAATTGAAGTTGAAAATCAACTTTCGAAAACTTTTAAGATAGTTCGAAGTGATAGAGGAGGTGAATATAATGGTCCTTTTGATGCATTTTGTAAAGAACATGACATTATCCATCTAACGACCACTCCTTCTCGCCTGAATCTAACGGAGTTACGGAACGAAAAAACCAAACTCTTAAAGAGATGATGAACGCGATGTTGCAGGAATCTGGGTTACCCCAGAACATGTGGGGGGAAGCTTTGCTTACCACCAATTATATCCTCAACAAAATACCACATAAAGTGACTGTTAAGACACCATATGAACTTTGGAAAGGTAAAGTACCGTCATACAAATACCTGAAAGTGTGGGGGTGCCTGGCAAAAGTTGCAGTGCCACCACCGAAAAAGGTCACAATTGGACCTAAATCGGTAGATTGTATTTTCATCAGATATGCACATAATAGTAGTGCTTATTGATTTCTGGTTCATAAATCAGATTTTTCAGATATCCATGTAAATACAATAATGGAATCAAGAAATGCATCTTTTTTCGAAAATGTGTTTCCATGCAAGGAAAAAAGTTCTAAAAGAACACGTGAAGAAAGAGATGCCACTACCTCTGAAAATGAGGCAAGTACTTCGGGCACATCTTTAGATGATGTTGAAGAACTTGAAGTTGAACCTAGACGAAGAAAAAGAGCTCGTAAGGAAAAATCTTTCGGTGAAGATTTCTTAATGGTCTTTATTTTAGAGAATGAACCTAGAAGTTTCTCCGAAGCTATGTCTACACCAGACGCGGATTATAGGAAAGAAGCCATTAATAGCAAAATATACTCCATTATGCAAAATCATACTTGGTAGATAACCGATTTACCACAAGGGTTTAATGACCTAGGGTGTAAATGGATTTTCAGATTGAAAATTAAAACGGACAACTCAATTGATAAGTACAAAGCTAGGCTTGTTGTGCAAGGTTTCCGCCAAAAAGAAGGTGTTGATTTCTTTGACACATATTCTCCGGTAACGAGAATAACCTCAATAAGAATGCTAATATGCATTGCAGCATTGAGAGACCTAGAAATACATCAAATGGATGTCAAAACTGCCTTTCTAAATGGTGATTTGGAAGAGGAAATTTATATGAAACAACCTGAAGGGTTTGTAGTCCCTGGACAAGAACACAAAGTTTGTCGACTTGTGAAGTCGTTGTATGGACTTAAACAAGCTCCAAAACAATGGCATGAAAAATTTGGCAACGTCATAATGTCAGATGGTTCCAACATCAATGAATGTGATAAGTGCATTTATATCAAAAGTACTCCTCACGGGTATATAATGTTATGCCTATACGTCGATGACATGCTCATTATTGGAAGTAATAAAGAGATGATCATTCAAACTAAAAAAATGCTAAGTGGCAAGTTTGATATGAAAGACATGGGATTAGCGGATGTAATTCTAGGGATTAAGATCATTCGAAATTCTGAAGGAATCATCCTGTCTCAAACTCATTATGCTGAAAAGATACTTGAGATATTCAAAAATTACTCAAGTAAAAATACGAAAACTCCGATTGATCCTTATATTCACCTGAAAAAACATACATATAAAGCAGTGTCACAATTGGAGTACGCACGAGTAATCGGAAGTCTCATGTACTTAACAAATTGTACTAGACCCGATTTAGCGCACACAGTAAATGTGTTAAGTCGTTATACGAGTAATCCAGGTGAACAACACTAGAAAGCCATAACAAGAGTATTAGGCTATGTACGTTATACTAAGAGTTATGGGCTGCACTATGGTATAGAACCATCAATTTTGGAAGGATACAGTGACGCAAACTGGATTTCTGACTCCAAGAACTCAAAGTCCACTAGTGGATACGTCTTTACACTAGGTGGTGCAGCAATATCTTGGAAATCTTCTAAGAAAACTCTGCTAAGACAATGTTTAATGGTAACCCCACCTATGTGACTGGAGATCCCAAGATCTAGGTTCAAAGGGCAAACTAAGTTAAACAAAATCTGCTAAGAGCACTGTGA
Organism: Lepidium sativum; assembly: GCA_023374145.1. Classification (NCBI taxonomy): domain Eukaryota; kingdom Viridiplantae; phylum Streptophyta; class Magnoliopsida; order Brassicales; family Brassicaceae; genus Lepidium; species Lepidium sativum. The sequence continues at coordinate 18,469 of JAKUCM010000365.1, read as the reverse complement.
GACTTGAGTCTCTACCCAGTTCCTAGGATGATAAACAGTGCTTCATGTAAGTGTCTAGGGTGAGCGATGCTCTTAATGATTTTAGTCTATAGCTTTAAGATATAAGTGGAGTGTGACATGACACTTCTTAAAATGAAGCTAATAGCAAATCACCTTGTGAGTGTGAAATGGGGCTGTTTCTAAGAGAATGAATACGAGGCTATATTCTCCAACTTCACTTATGATTAACCAGGCATGTTCAAGGCCGAAATGAACACAATGGATAGCCTGACTATGTGAGAAAATGAAGTTATGTTGTAGTTGTTGTCTAGGTTTACATAAAACTCGGGTGGTTCAAGACATCATGTTCACCTCCTGGTCAAGTAAACCCGACAGATATTAACAATGATTGGATTCAAAGCTGAAAAATGCTACCACGTCACATATAGTGGATTTTTCGTTTGTACTTCCCAAGGTCTAGTTTAGTCTTTTCTAGATTATGTCTAGTTTGTCGAGTCGTCATATGTCTACAGTCATTTCTATTCATGTGGGGGGATTGTTGGAAATCGGTTTTGACAACATGATCTTAGACCATTTTCCGGTGAGAGATTCCGATGAAGACGTTTATCGGAATGACCAGATTTTAAGCACGATGTAATCGTTGGTGTGAGCACTATGTGATAGTGTATTCACTTGTCAAAATTGAAGTAGTGTTGAATGAGAAATGGAGAAAAAATGTGAATAACTTGTAAAGCAAGAATGCTTTACTGTTAGTGTCACATAGTGATTTGGGCTTTATGTTTCGCTTTAAAAATAACACAAGAAAACATCCAAATTCATATTCAAAACATTTGAATAAGTCAAATCATATATTCTTCTCATTTATTTGAGTTGAATGTGGAGTTATGGTCAAGGTGAATAATTCACCTTAATGATAATTGATTTGAGAAGTAAAATATCTCCATTAAAGTTTTTTATGTTATGTGCTCATTTTTGTAGATATAAAAAGTCAATATGACTCATTTGTAAGAAATACATTTGAGAAAAACCATCTCTAAGAGAAACAAAACAATCTCTCACAAAAGCTCTTTAGTCTTTTAATTATTTGTTTGGGAGTACAACACATAATCTGGTTTTGTGGTCGTCTAATCTTGGGTGCCGTGAGATAGTAGAGTAGCAGCCTTATTCTGGGACTCTAATTACCACGCAATCGTCGCACTAGGGGGTAATTTTTGAGTTAAGGAAAGAGATTTCGGTCTCGACTCTCCTTTCTTAGTTTTGTTTAAGTTTTAAATGTTATTTTATAACCTTCACCTTGTATTAGTTTACAGGTTTTATTTTTGTGCCTTATAATCTCACCAACATCTATTCTTTCAATGCTCATACTCTCCTTCTCTTTAGCTTCTTTTTGCAGTTGGGTTTTTACCAAATTTGTCTCATTCGCTTCACCACTTCCTCCTCATCTCCACCATCAGTTCCTGTTTTTGTGCATAAGATTTTTTGAAGTTGATTCCTTTTTTTCCTTAAATTTTATTTGGTTGGTTTTGCATCCATAATTAATAACAACATTTTTAAGTCGACTCCTCTCTTTCTCGAGTCTCTATCAGAACAACTCTAAAATTGGTTGTCTTTTGTAATATTTTTCAACGTTTTTCTGTTGTTCCAGTAGGTAAGTTGTAATGATGAACATTTATTTTGGTATGGTATAAGATTTGACATTTAAAACCAAAAAAAATAATTGTTTTGGGTCCCTTGTATTTTCTCAAAATTATGGACTACTTTAGCGTAGTATATAACTTTGATTTACTAGTTTTTTAAACCTCATTCTTTTACAACTTTTCGAGTTTTGAATACAACTCAAAGAATTCCAGAGAAAGCATTTGGGAGGGGAAACATTTTCATGAACTGAATCTCTGGAAATCGAAACTTCTTGCTCCATAGAGATCTGAATTGTATACGAACTTGAGCGAGAGATGATGAGAGGAGGGATGAAGTAGTTTAACCGTTGAAACGAGGATTTAAGGTTTCTTTCTCTTTCCCTCCGCGATACTGTACCTCGTCAGTTTCTCTTCATATTGGCCTAATGGAACTTCCGTCGCTCTGATGTTGAGCGTTAGCTCCTTTCCAGGGTTCGATTTCTTTTGTTTGGTGGTCTCGAAAACTGTAAATTGATTCTTCAGAGAAGGTAAATAAAGTAGGACTTAATCTCGTTGTTTCCCACTTACGGGCTGATTTTTGCGGACATAAAAGCTTATCACTGTCTACATTGCATTAAAAAATTGTCACTTTTTAGCAATTGCCTAGTTTTGTTGATGTTCTGATTTTTTTTTCCCCTTTTTGTTTCCTTAAGCTGGATTATCCACTGTTCTAGCTTCTTCGCTTACACAATCGCTTTCAGTTTTTTTCTTTTTATGCACAATGCTAACTGAATCCATTGAAAGATGAATGTGTTGCCTTCTTTACCAATTGTTTTGATAGAGATTCTGGAGTGATTTGGGGTTGATTGATTAGGATATATGGTAGTAATTTGGTATGAGAGTTGATTTTGGTAGGAGATTTCATGGGATGATTGATTTTGATCTCTCTTAGGATGGTGTTTTCCTTTTATGCGTCTTTTGGTGTTAGTATTTAATAAGCCCGCGAAGCATAGTTGAGGCTGGGAGTTGTTTTCTGTATTTTCAGCTTAGCCTTGAGGTTAAGTGTTCTGCACCTTACTCGAGGGTACTCTTAGATATCTCTGAGAAAAAGAGTTGATCTCATCTCGGAAATCTTGTGTTTTTTTTTCTCTCTTTTTCATTGCAATATCTTACTCTCTTTATCAAAAACTGCATCAATCGATATGAAAGTATGTTCGGATGTCTAACTATTCTCTTGCATGATGTGCAATTCTGATTTGGGTGCTCTCTTCTGCTGCATTTCCCAGGTAGATAACCACTCTTTAGAGAATGGAAGAATCAGTAGGGCTTAAAGGCTTGGAATTTAAGTGGGGTAAAAAGAGAAGTATTGGTGGGGAAAACAAAGATGCCCAGTTCTATGAATCTTTCACTTATGACGGGGATGAATACTGTCTTTACGACTGTGTCTTCGGTGGCGATAAAGACTCTATTGAACCCTTCATTGGCATGATCGTAAAAAATTTTGAATAGGCTGATAAGCGTACACGTAGAGTCAAGCTTCTCTGGTTCTTTAAACCTTCTGAGATTTTCCCATATCTTGAAGGAGTGCCAGATATACTTGAAAAGGAACTGTTTCTGGCATCTGGTGAAGGTAGGAGCCTCGCAAATCTCAACCCATTGGTAAGTGATTATACTTTTGCATCCTGTTTTGAATTTCTATGTTAAGGACTAAATTCAAATGTCGCTCTTTTTTATATCGTTGGATATTATATTCTTTGCAGTAGGCATGTAGCTTTTTGTCTTCTTTTGTAACCCTGGCAAGTAGTATATGTAGCTGCTTTCTCTTCTGACCTCCCCCCAACAGAAATACTTGTGTCAGTTGCTTCTATTGGTTTCTGTAGTAGGTATGTGTATTTCTTTGGTGAATTAATGTCCTTATGTCTCAATAGATTGACCTTTGCATCACTTTTTGGTGGGAACATTCGTTTTATCGTAATGTATGGATAACTGCTGCGAGGGATTATTAGTAATTACACCTGCATGAATACTTACATAGCATTGTTGTATTAGGAAGCAATTGGGGGAAAATGCTCTGTTCTATGCATTTCAAATGACAAAAGAAATACACAGCCCTTGGATGAAGAAATTAACTCAACAGACTTTGTGTTTCACCGAACATTTGATGTTGGAAGGTGCAAAGTTGTGGATAGAATAGATGATAAAATTGCTGGAGTTGACGGTACAATTTGTTTCATCTCAGTTAGTATCTTCAACATTTGAATCTTGTGATCAGTAGCTATCTACATTCTTTATTTACACATATCTTTTCACTCTAGTTCTTGCAGTTAAATTTATCTTCAGCAGAGTGTGTTGTCAGAAAGAAGCAACTGGTGTGCAGAATGTTGAAGCAGACGTAGATGCGAATTCAGATAGTTTGAAACCAAATGGTCGTTTAACTGCTAGAGTTTTAGTTAGGAAAATTGAAGACAGATCTACTGAATCTTACGAACTGTAAAGAAAGCGGATATGGTTGCAAACAAAAAATAGTAAATGGTCACAATCAACTAGCTACAGAAAAATCTACATTTGCAGAAGAAAGGTCTAACAATGATTCTGGCTTTAGGAGAAATCGTTGTGATGGCAAAGCTCAAGAAAGTGAAGTTAAGAAACAATATATCAAACAACAATCTATGACTGCAGAAGACATATATCGTAGCTATTGTGAAGCTTCTGGTTCCAGTGTAATCCACTCCAATACCAAGAAAGCTCATGTAAGTGACGTTGAAGGGCAGTTGACTAAACAAAAATCTATGTCTGTTGAAGAAAGGTATAGAAAAGAGTTGGATGAATCGGAACACAGGCCTCTGAAGAAACAGAAACTAGATGGATCTGTTACAGTACCAGATGGACGTGCTGGGGACAGAATACTGGTAGTTGACAATAAAAGAAATTACCAAGTATTTGAAGTGAGCCGAAGGCCGGATGCTGTAAGTTTATATATACTATGCGATATAGTTTAAATTATTTGGAACTGGCTGCTTTATGAAATTGCAGTTAGAGTCTGTTTGTGAATTATTTAGATACATAGATGTGGTTTTGAAATTCTAAAAGTAGCAGTTTTGTTTTACAGTTCTTCACTATGGACGTTGTAGTGTTGTTGTGATGTTCTGTCATTCTCCTCATCATATTATGTTTTCATAGTGCCTGTAAGCATTGAGATTCTATCTAACAGATTTTTGTTTCCTCTTTATTGATCTCAGGAAAATATTAAATGGTTCCGGAATCTTGCAAGTATTTTTCTCTTTACTTTCCTTTTTGCATGCCAATTCTATGAATGATCTTTTTTGGTCGCCTCCATTTTCGTGTTTGACATGCTTGTTCGTTGATGTAAATAGGGTGTTAATCATTTTATATTGGATTGTTAATTACTCGTTTCTGTGTTGAAGAGAAACTTAGTTGGTTACCATGAAATCTGCACTCAAATTGTTTGTTTTCAGTTAGCACCCTTTTTTTTTGGTTTGCTATTGCTAACTCTTCTGGCTAATCTGGATGGTCATCAGATTCTGTACGTCACATCAGAAATTACCTTTTGGGCTTACCTCTGGATTGACTTGTTAATATCTATAACCATGTCTAGCCTTGGGAAGAAACTATGAGGGACGCAGAAAAAAAAGGGACTGTGGTTCTTCTTCAAAACTTGGACCCTACTTATACATCTGATGAAGTGGAGGTAATACTAGTTAGTTAGGAGTCTCTTAAAATGTTTTTGGTATATGTTTAATCAATGTTACCTCATGTAACGCAGTTGTTTCATGGTTTACTTCATGGAAACTTCCCTTCTTTCCTCTTTATACATTATCTAAGAAATTTATGTTTTTCAGGATATAGTCTATTCTGCTTTGAACGAGAAATGTGAAGCGAGGATGATAGAGCGTACATCATTCACTGTTCCTCATACTGGTGGCCAACCATTTTAGTCACTGGGGTTCTAAAATATATGATTTTCACATACGAGAAATGGAATTAAGAGCTGCACTATGGCATCTCATAATGGTTGATGTACAGGTGAAGCTGTGGTCATTTTCAAAACAAGAGAAGCTGCACAAAGGGTTGTTGAAAGACTAGATGAGGGATGCTTGTTGCTATCAAATGGGAGGTAAACACATGACAGATTCCGCTTTTTCTCTAAGCTTCCTATGATGAATTGGAGAAATCTGTACTGTGCTTTTTTTTGTTCAATAGGTCACTTGTTGCTGCTTTTGCTAAGATTACTCCACCAGAGAAGCCGTCATCATTCTTGGGTCATATCAAATTACACAAAACTCAAATGCGACCAAAAATGGTATTGTTTTCATTGCCCCTGCCCATGCACATAACACACAATTAAAAATACCTTTTTTGTCTTTATATATTTTTCAGAGAGATGCCGTGGCTACTTCACATTGCTCTCAGCCGAACAATCTTGAATTTGACATGGCGATGGAGTGGTGCATGCACCAAGCCAGAAACAAGCAGGTTTCTGAAACGTTATATAAGGTATTAGATTTTATAGACAATCATTGCCACTAATTTGACTGAGAAAATGATAGAAAGAGTAATCTAGTTTACTTTCCCACCATCAAAAAGTTTAGGTTAATCACATTCAATTTATTTAAACTAATCTTAAATCGGTTAGGTGTCCTAGTCCCTATCATTGGGTATATCTGATAAACATCTCTCCTGTCATTGGGTATGTATATTCAACAATTCAGTCTGTATTCTTCAACTCCTTCAGAATAACTAAATCCTTAATCCCTTTTAGCGGCAATTGGAGGAGAAAAAGTCGCTACGGATTAACTTCAAGCCTAAACATCCCTAGTTTCAGAATCATTATCGTCTTTCTCGTGTAAGTCTTTAACTCTCATTCCCCTCAAGGAACACGTCTATCACCTGAAAGAAGTAAACTATCACCTTTATATTCTTCTTTTTCAGAGGGAAACATCACCTATTGTGTACATACAAGGAAGAACACTAGATGTCTTTTAGCCTCTCTAAAGAATTGTTAGCGTAGTGAAAAACATCATGCCATCCATCAACTTTTGACTCGGTAAACATCTGTTATCTTTCTTTCCTGTATAATTCAAATCAAAAGCTGCAGGCAAATATGTATAAAGATCCACCTGTGAGCTCTATCTTCTCATACTGATGCGGCGGCTTCTGCTCTCAATCAGACGACCCTTTTGTAGCTAGAATTTCTTTGCAAGGGTCAATTTCTGGCATGAAGTGCAAATCTTTTGTTTTGATCAGGAGATGTTTTAGAAAGCTATGGTGAAGTTTTCTGTGACTTAGGGTCTTAAAACAAGTTCCTTATGAAAGCCACCTTTTAGCCTAGTTTGCGCTCCTGCCACCCACTCCAATATGGCTCTTACTAATCTAATCAAAATTATAAAAAACTCTTATGTGTCCTAAAGTTGCTTCATTTAACTAATTGGAGTTAATCAGGCAGTTTTAATAGTATTATTATTGCGGCTTATGTCTACTTTATTTGGCTCAGAAATAGATGTAATGCAGTGTAAAGTGTTCTGATAATCTCTGTCTACTTGGCTCAGAAATAGATGTATTACTCTGTAAAGTGCTATTTAATCTCAATACTTATCTTTTCATGTTTTTTTTAATTTCATCCTCCCGAACTTGTCTTTTTGTAAGCTATATATCATATGTATGTAGTTATTAATACATTCGAAGTGATCGAATAATTTGTTGACTTTAAGTTACCATTACACTAATACTATTATTATTATTCTTTTGAAATGTACAATTAGAATATTTGTCAGCATCTTTTAAGCGAACTATAATAGTATTAGACTGAAATATATATATTACAAAGTAAAAGTATTAAAGGAATTTGGTATTATTTGTGTGGTGAAAGAGGTTATCAGTCACGGACATCATCCACGACCCAAGTCCTCCTGCCTCCAATATTTATAACAAAAGGTGTGATCAATAATAATCAGCCTTGATTTTAATCGATCCAAAATAAAGAAAAGTTTATGTTAAAATAATTAGCAATTATCAGACAGACCTATAATGTACCAACTCTTTAAAATAACCTCGCCTAGGCACACTGTTTTATTATAAGATAATCCATATTATATAATTTACATCTTAATAAAATATAGAAAAGGAATTTTTTGGAAGACGTATAGAAATATTATTATTTTAAATGGATGCAGGCTGTGAGAGTAAAAATGCGCCGTTTTGAAAATAAGACTCTGGCACGTGACGAGAAGTTGACAGTACACGTGTCGTATTTGCAGTAAAAAAGAAAAGTGCGAAATCTGAGTAAGCAGAAGACGACAAAAGAAGGGTAAAGATGTGTTTAACAATGGTTCACTGGTAAAGTTGTACACGTGGCAGATAGTGAGAGATCCACGTAGATTGAAGATCTTTGACGGTCAAACGGAAATGAGTAATGAGTAATGGTGGTCTTAGCCTCTTCCGCTTTAATGTCACCGTTTCCTTGCAAACCATACCCTCTACTAGGCCTAACAAAATACGTGTAAAATTCAATTTGATCCAATATTTCTTTTAATTTGATTCAAAAGTTTTGAATATTTGTAAAATTTTTGAATAAAGCAAATAGCAAAATACGATAGCGCTTAGAAATTAAGTAAATCACAAATTTTATTTTTTTAAACATTGGATATTTGTACCGATTCATATATTATTATAAATAGATATATGTAATCTTTAATTATGTATAGATAATATACATAATAAACAATGTTATATAAATAGTATATTAATTTTAGAGTATTTTAGATTTTCTATACAAATGAAGTTGCCTATTGTGTTAGGCAAAAAGAAAAGATATGTCTTTAGTTTTGTCACATTATTAATATTATTTTAAATAATTTCGATGATAATTAAGAAGAAGTAAGTTTTTGTAACTAAAGACTTCAATTTTTTTGTGTACCGTGAATTGTGTTTATGTGTTTAACCATTTAATGGGTCTTCATTTATTATTTAGTATTTTTCACGGATCAGAGCAAATTATACGCAGATTATTAGAAAAAATGGATATCCGAGTTTCTAGATATTCAAATTTTTTTGAATCAAAGTGGATCACAAAATTAAATATTCGGTTTAGGTGGAGAGGATCATGGATACTAAATTTTTTTAAATTATTTACTTTGTGCACATGCCAACTCTCTACGTGTTTCATGATTTTTTTTGTTTATTTCTTTTTGGACCGTGAAACTTTATTATTTAAGTAAATGAAAGAACATATTAAAATTTTAATTAAAAAACAAAAAAAAGTTAAAGCTTAAACTATGACAGATCGATGTAGTAAGTGTAAGGATTGAGGACTAGCAAAAGATATAACCAATGTTTCAAAAGATAATGACCATAGACTGAGTTTCTTGTTCTTTTTCTGCTAAGTTTATGGATTGGCCAATCCGAATTATGTAGACACATAATGGATTGTCTGATGGTAGACATCTAGATATGTGCATTTTCTTCTTTCCATAAGCTACTTATATGTATTGTTACTATCAGAATATGACTAAAGTACGTTTTAGTGTTTAGATTTTTGCAAACCTACCAAATGAAAGCTACAATACAATAATGTTTGATAGATCTAGCGTGATTTTGGTTAGCTAAATCATAATGTGGATCATCAAAGGACGATTTTCATTTTTGTTTCAGACATAAAAACGTTTATGCACTTCTTGTTTGATAAATTATAGACCCCACCAATGTAAGTGTTCAACAATTCGTTTCACAAATTAATGATAGATAGATTTATATTCATGTAAATATGGTACATATATTATATGAGCTAATTAATATCGCTGAAAAATATGTCGATTTGCTTTTGTACAGTTACATGTAAAAGAAATACAATAAGGCAAAAACAAAAGTAATGCCGACATTTTATTATTCTTTTTCTTTTTATGATTCATATTTTTTCTTTCAGATTTTTATATTTAAATGGATTCCTATAAGAAGTTCAATGTATTAAGAAATTAGGTGGTTATTAGAAAGTAATAGGGAAAAAGTCAATCAAACCGTCAGCTTAATAAAAAGGTCAAAACAAACTTCAAACTATGGGACCTCTTTAATAAGACTTAGTCTTTTCGTTGACCGCCAAATAAATCTTTAACTTATCATTTTTATGTCGTTTTACCCTGCCGTTATGTTCGTAAACGGATTTAATTAACCCCATTAATCTCTGTTACTTGGTTCTGTTAGTTGGAACACATCGTTTTATGTTGTCTTCTTCAAACTGTAAAACCACAAATCGTAACCCTAAGCAACCGCGATTCCCAACTTTTCATCTCTTTTGCTCTTTTCCGATTGTCTGTTCGTAAAGATTCTTTGCGGAAATGACTTCGCAGTCGTCTTCACACTCTGAAGTTGCCGGAAACCGTGGTTTTCATTCGAAATGTGGATGTGGATTGGATGTTAAAATCTTCACATCAAAGACACAAGAAAATCCCGAAAGACCTTTCTTCCGTTGCATAAGTAAAAAAAAGGTACGATTTCAATGATTAAATGTACAATTGTTTCTTATATTTTATATATTTCAACAATGGGTTGAAGAAGCCGTTTATCTTTCATGAATTTCAACTATGGTTATTTAGGACCATTTGTTCAAATGGGTTGAAGAAGCCGTTTATGAGGAAGTAGAAGATGTTGTGCCCAAAGTAGGAGTAATGGAGAATGAAATTCAGACTTCCAAATCTGAGATTGAATTAAAAGCTGGAGTCAACGATTTGAAGGTTGAGTTGGATAGGAACAACAAAATTGTCGTAAATCAGTTGAGCTTGAAGATAAAGTGGTCGCTGATTTTGGGCATATGCTTTGTAATCGTTGTCATTGTTCGTAAAGACTAGAGAAATTTCAGTCAATTGAGTTTATTGTTGTTTATGTCATTTGGTAGTAAGAAAACAATGTACTTGCTTTGCTTTATTCACTTATTTGCTCAGTTCACTTCTTTGTTCATTTGCTCATTTCAGATCTTTTGAAGAAAACATTCTAATAAAAGAAACAAACCATTATATATGTTTGTAGAAAACATTCAAATAACCTTAAAATAAGATTCAAACATTCAATATCAAATAACATTAAGAAAAACAGAACATGCCTTTCATAGTCTTGCAACAATCCTTAAAGTCTTAAAGTATACAAAAATATTAAAACAGAACATGGTCTACTCATAGGGTAGAGCTGGAACATTTTGGTGTGAAGCTTGTGTGCCTTGAGAAGCTTGTGTTCCTTGAGAAACTTGTGTTCCTTGAGAAGCTTGTGTGCCTTAACCTTGAGAAGCACCTTGTCCTTCCTAAATGAAATCAGAAATGCAAACTAAGTAAGAAATCCACTATAAATTCACGGAAACAAACATATTCAATAAAAATAGAATCGTAAATGTACCAAACCTGATACTTTCTTAGACGTCCCATTTTCTTCTTTGGTTCACTCTGTCGTGGTTGATTTTTACAAGATGTCTTATTATGCCCTTCTACTTTGAAGTTAGAGCAAGTAATCACCCGAAGACGACATGCTAATCTTGTGCTTCCCAAGGATGATGAAGTTCTATGTCTTCCTCTCTTCCTTGCATAATTGGAAGGCCTTCCTAGATTGCCTTTCCTTCATGGTGGTGGCAAAGCTCCTAATCTATTCAGTCTAGGCCATAACAACATCCCTTGTACTGGTCCACTCCCATCACTGTAAGTGTCACGCCAAGTACAAGCCAATTAGTAGCCACTCACAAATTGTTCAAGCCTTTGTTTTGTATTAATTATAACGGAGGTTCCATGAATACACGAAATTCCCATCATTTGCCACTTCCTACACCCACAAGTCCTATCATTCATATCGACTATATAGCTTGTTCCACCAATGTCAACTTCAAAAAGATTGTTTCTTGCCAACAGAATTGTACAAGCATGTGATCCTTGAATCATTTTTTCAATCTCATCATGAGCTCTTTTAGTAAATTGCGTCTTCAATCTTGCAGCTAATCTAGATCTCTTTTCAGTCCTAACCATACATTAACGCCTAATATCCTCTAACATGTCTAACAATAGCTTCTTCCTAGCTTGCCTAATGGTTCTATTGAAGGACTCAAAGCTTCCATATTCGAAGCAAACTCCCCTTGTGTGTAGCTGCGTGCAATCTTCCAGAAAAAAACGCTGTAACTTCGTCTCATGATTGTCCTTCTTCCAGTTCTCCATAATGTGCCTTGCACATTGACGATGCTCAGCCTGCGGAAGAATTGATGACACAACCCTCACTAGATCCTACAACAAAAGGAAAACACATTAATAAATCTGTTATATTAAAAACCACTTAAAAACACATTAATACCTTCTGTTTGTCTGAAATGATGGCAACATTCCTTCCATCTTGCAGCTCTAAATTCGCACTGAGCAATCTGAACCAATACCAATTACTGTCATATTATATCTCTACTACTGCCCAAGCTATGGGTACTATCCTATTGTCTCCATCTCTTCATACAACCGACAAAAGCTGTCCTTTTATATCCCACTTGAGGAATGCACCATCTAATCCTATTATTGGCCTACAATTTTGTTTCCAAGTTTGCCTCTGTGAATTAAAACAAATGAACAGACGAAGAAACCTTTGTTTACTTCCGATTGTAGGACCATGTATACTCTCAATCTCAAATGTAGGGCTTCTGTTGGACTATAAAACCTCATCTTGGTAATCCCAAATTCGATCAAAATGTGTCTCATGACTAGCTCTTCTTTCTTTTGCAAGCCTAGCCTTTGTTATTGCACACTGCTCCTCACTCACTGTGAGGTTGTACTCCCGCTTAATTTCAGCTCCCATCTCATGTTTCGTCAACTTCGGATTCTTCCTCAGCCTTTCTTCAAACAACCAAACTATGGTCTTCTGCTTCAACAACCTACTATACCCTGACTTAACACACGAATGCTCATCAACAAACACTTTCACTTGCATCTTCTGTAACCTCTTCTCATAAGAGCAGTACATTCTCCATTGACATTGTTTGCGAGAAAATTTAGCCCAACCTTATTTGATTCCGATTTGTACATCTTGATATCATATTTAGATTTTAGTGAGTATCTCAATTAGGCAATTTAAGCATCCTCTATAGAATTAAAGGTTTTCCCTAACCTTATGAACACACCGTCTTTTTCTATTTCAGTCTGCTCACCGACGTCATGGTCATCTTCTTAATCTTCGTCTGATGATAGAGGATCTGGAATTCTATCCTCATCCCATATATCATCTCCACTATCTCCATCGCTTCATTCTTTTTTAGCTTGATCTTCTTTCTCAGCTTCCGCGAAATGGGCTACAAAGTCTTCACACACTTCTTCATCTACACCAACTCGATCTCCATCTTCTTCTACATATTCTTCGTTCTCTGTGTCCACCTCTTCTTCATCTTCTTCGAACTCACACTCTTCATCATGTTCTCTTTCACGATACTCAAGCTCATTCGGTGGTTCGATATTGTCAGTGGAGGCGGAAAAGGATTTCGACTTCGGTGGAGGTGGAGGAAGATGGATTAGACTTCGTGATGCTAGTGATTTCCGTCGCGGCATCGTCGATTGTTATCGATTAGAGAAACTGAAAGAACAGCGATAGAAGAAAATCAATTAGGGATCCCAAATCGATTTAGGTTTTAGGTTTTATGGATTTTTGATCCCAAATCGATTTGTTTCTATTAATTGAAACACACAATTTTCACTAACGGAGCTTTATTAACAGGCGTAAACAGGGTTACTGTTTTCTGTTTAACAACTTAACGACGTGTTTAAACGGCTTAGTCAACACAAAGTTCATGGTTTTAAAAATAGTCAACAAATTGTACAAGATTAAAGTTTGGGGTCCCTTAGTTCTAGGTTTAATTTGACTATTTTGGTAAGCTGATGATTTGATTGATTTTTTTTAGGAATGTAAAATGGTTATTGCCAATATAATAACAGAAATAATAAACAAAAATACCAAAGACATCTTTGTCATAAAAAATGAAAGAATTGCTCAAATAGAGCAAAATTATAGTGTAATTACTAGAATAGTTTTTGTCAAAAAAAATAAAAAAGCGTCAAGGGTGTAATTACGGTTACACCCTTGAAACAAAAAACTGATGTCTTCTTCTATTTTCTTCTTGTTCTCAGGTTAGTTTCATACCCGAAAAAAAAGAAACCTATAGTGTAAACCGTCGTCGTTAACTTCTCTTGATTTTGTTTCTTCCTCATCTCACTCAACGTGTTCTTCGCTGTATTTCATACTCGTTGTCTTCTTCTTCATCTTGTTTTTTGTACTCGTCGTCTTCATTGTCGGTAAGTTTCTTCTTCCTCTGCTCCTCTTCTGCTTTTTCTTCTTTTTCGTAAGGGCATTTGGGTTTAGGGTTGACGTAGACATTGGGTTTCTCGATTTTGCGACATTTCGATTTTCAATTTTGCGACATTTGGGTTTTTGTTCTTCACTAACTTATTCTGTGTATAGTAGATTTCTTCCCCAGTCTGAGATAATGTGATATAGTTCATAATTAGTTTTGAGGTTAAGGGTGAAGAAGCAATATGATACGTGTAGTACAGTTAGTATGACGTTGGGTTGAGTTAGGTCGTAGGGGGTATAGTTGGATTATAGTATAGTAGAGTTAACTTGTAGTGTAGTCGAGTTAGTCTGACGTGTGATAGAGTTATATTTAAGAGAGGTAGAGTTGGTTTGTAGTGTAATAAAGTTAGGTTGTAGTATGCGGTATAGTTGGCTTCCGTGTGGTAGAGTTATATTTTCGAGAGGTAGAGTTTGTTTGTAGTGTAATAGAGTTAGGTTGTAGTATGCGATATAGTTGGATTCCGTGTGGTAGAGTTGGTATGTAGTGTAATAGAGTTAGGTTGTAGTGTGCGGTAGAGTTGGTATGTAGTGTAATAGAGTTAGGTTGTAGTGTAGTCGAGTTAGTCTGACGTGTGATTGAGTTAGATTCTGTGTGGTATAGTTGGTATGTAGTGTAATAGAGTTAGGTTGTAGTGTAGTCGAGTTAGTCTGTCGTGTGATAGAGTTAGATTTAAGAGAGGTAGAGTTGGTTTGTAGTGTAATAGAGTTAGGTTGTAAGAATGTATTGTTGCGTTGTAGTTTGGTTGAGTTGGGTTTTATAATGCTTATCGTTTGTTTTCTTTCATCTTTAGATATGGCAGACAAGAAGTACCCGAAGAAATTTCTCACACATGGTGTACAGGTGATGAAGAATCGAAGCATCAACCATTTCTGCAATCTAAAATACATCAGTAATATGATAAAGGGTATTGGTGAGGATGCATACGTAGACATCAAAGAGAACTCTTGCGTAGGGGTTTTTCTGAAATTAGCAGATTCCAACTTCAACTTTACAGGTAGGCATATACAGTACCTGTTGATGAATCAACTAGTGACTAAGAAGATGTATAAGATTTGGGTGCTGTTTGGAGCTCGTCCTATGAGGTTTTCTCTGCACGAGTTTGCTGAAATAACGCAGCTTAATTGCGGTAACTTCGAGAAGGCTTCTAATGGGGCAGATGAAGTGCACAGAGAACTTTGGGAAGATATTGGCTTAGGGGTTGGTGAAGGACCAAAATGGGTAGAGTTGAAAGAAATATTGGGGAGATGTAAAAGGGTGGTCTTTCGAGAAGAGGAAGATGGTGGGCTTGCTAGTGGTTTTGAATATAGGAGTTTTTGGTTGCCACACAAATAGTAGGCTCCCTTTTAGTGCTGCGAAGTTGGTTGCAGATATTGAGATGTTCGAGAGGCATCCATGGGGAAGAGTGGCGTTTCTAGAACTGATAAAATCGATCAAACTGGCAGGATGCAAAACGGGCAGTAATTACACAATACACGGGTTTGTGCACGCACTTCTAATATGGGCATTTGAGTCCATCCCCATAGTCGCAAAAATATTTGGGGAACAAAGAGCAGGTGACGTCCCCATTCTACGATGGAGACCCATCAAAAAACAAACCATTGACCTCGAGGATTTGGTGAAGTTGGAGCTAGCAAATAATAATGGAAAGGTAAATTCCTTTTGTAGTAGAGTTCATTTACTCAACTATATATACATGGTAGAGTTCAATTTCAAGTAATGTCGAGTTGATTTCAAGTATAGTAGAGTTCAATTTTATAAGTATAGTAGAGTTCATTAACGTGTAGTAGAGTTATCCGTAGAGTAATATGTAGAGTGGTAGAGTTCAATAATAAATTGCATCTTCTCGTCTACCAGGTACGTCTTAAGCAGCTGACTACACAGCCTCTGGAGATAATGCCTCTATGGCCAAACGATATTGCGGACCACAAAGTTGACACCATGCTTGGAGACATACTTGCCTCCAGGCTAGATGAATCCGCTTGGGACAAAAGTAATAAGAGGAAGGCGGATGCTTATGTCGAGGAGAGGACTAGCAAGCATAGTGCTAGTTCAAAAGTTTAGGTGGAGAAAGTGAAAGAGAAACAACACAATAAAGAAGAGAAAAATATAATAATGTAGAGAAAGAACACAATAAATTAAAGAAAAAACACAAAAAAGTGAAAAAACACAAGAAAGAAGAGAAGAAGAGAATCCAGATTAGGATGGATGACTCCACCACCATGCAGGATGTAGTGAGAGTCGTTAAAAAGAAGAAGCGGAAGGCAGAGGAATCTAGTGTGTTGCTTGACACTCTTAGAGGTCTGACCAGAGCCTTCGAAGGGATGAGACACGATCAGAACGTGTTTGCTGAACGTATATATCGTCTTGGGGAGAGTAGGCTCGATACCAGGGGAGAGACCACAATGCTTACTGAGCGCGTAAATAGGCTTGAGCGTTACACCTCAGACAATACAGCCATGATTGAGAGGATTCTTAGGCTAGAAGAGAGCAGAGCGCAACCCCCAATTTATAGCTTGGCAGATGAGGGTGGAGGTCAGACAAGTGCACGACATCAAACTCCTGAAGATGTTAATCGCGAAGGGAGCCTACATCCTGAAGATGTAGGTCGCGAAGATGACGTAAAAGGCGATACAACCTGTACTCTCGACTCCCCTAATAATAAGGAACTTAATTCGGTACGTAGGGTTCTATTTTGAATGAGACTTACTTTGATTGATTATGTACCAACACACAACAAACATTGCATACATCTTTGTACGAACATACACATAAAACAGACAGTTATATGGTTTGGTCGAGTTATATTTAACTCTACAAAACAATTATTGTGTTCAAAATAGCTCTTCCAAACTAGTAAAACGAACTCTACCACAATTACCAACTCTACCATATGTGAATCTAACATATTGAGTTGCTCTTCGCAGACACCTCCTTGGAAACAGCCTACCCTTGTGGACTCGGATTCGGGGAAAACACCATATGCATGTCCAGGTATTAAACCAACAAATGTGGATGCTCATCTCGATGACACACAAGTGTCCCCAGCCAGCACTAAACATACCATCCCACCGGACCAGGTAGTCCCGTTAAAAATAAATCTTACTGGTAAAATTGATAGTTCTGTTAAATAGAGTTGACATTTTCATATTTTTTGTAGAATAAATGGGTTATCCAGAGTAAGGAGACATCTGACCCTTTGAGCCCGTTATCAAGAGTTGTTAGGAATCCAGAAGACCCGTCAAAAGAAGAACTACCTTACGATTTGGAAAAATTTAAGCCAGGGATGTCACAAGTTGGCGTCATAAACCTGGTGGATACTCCTGAAAAGGGTAAACAAACACGGGAGGAGTTAATCTTTATGGAAGACGTGTTACCCAAAGAGACTCGGGCACGAGTCCGCACTAAGAACCAGGTACTGTTCATATTCAACTGTAGTAGAGTTAGATCACCTGTTTGGTCGAGTTAGATCATCTGTTTGGTCGAGTTGGATCACCTGTATAGTAGAGTTAGTCCTCTGTATGGTAGAGTTAGATCATCTGTTTGGTCGAGTTGGATCACATGTATGGTAGAGTTAATCCTCTATATGGTCGAGTTAGATCACTGTTTGGTAGAGTTAGTCCTCTGTATGGTAAAGTTAGTCCTCTGTATGGTAGAGTTAGATCATCTGTTTGGTCGAGTTGGATCACTGTCTGGTAGAGTTAGTCCACTGTATGGTAGAGTTAGATCATCTGTTTGGTCGAGTTGGATCACTGTATGGTAGAGTTAGTCCTCTGTATGGTAGAGTTAGATCAGTCATCTGTTTGGTCGAGTTGGATCACATGTATGGTAGAGTTAATCATCTGTTTAGTATAGCTAATCATCTTTTTGGTCCCTTCTTTTGACAGGTATCCCATTTCCAAGGTTGTTCCATTGTCAAGCGGATTCATAAGAATGTTATTCATTCTCGAAGTGTCTATGATCCTTTTGGTCCGATTTCAAAATTAAAAGTACTCTAGTTACGCGAATATGTGAAGCATCAATTGGAACTCACTGGCGACGGGAAACACAGTCCGAATGCGGATTTCTTCCTCCCCTTGATATGCCCAAAAGAGAAGTGGCCTGTCCCTCGATATGGCTGGCTTCACGATTGCGTAAGTTAAAGTGTCTTATAACGTAATTTTTGTTTAGTAGACTTAGATTAGAGCACTAATACAGTAAAGTTTTACAGCATATTGGCTGCGGGATGAATCTCCTTCGGCAAAGATCCTTGCAAACTCCAAGTCCATACAGGAGTAATCGGCTAGCTTTCATAGACCCAATGTTTTGTGGTTTTTGGTGCTACACTTACGAAAGGGATTACTTGGGAAAGGAGGATACTTTTGTGTGGGCTTGTGGTTTTAAAGATATATTCGACGGCACTGGGTGGCCCTCGAAGTTAATCTCAACGAAAGAAAGATTCGCATTTTCGATCCCGACCCATCTTGCAGTTCCCCTAGTGCAATGGTAGAGT